>CAJUYG010005035.1:0-10651 GCA_910591675.1 Galerucella calmariensis | reverse complement strand
GGTAATAAAGAGAACATGACTCAGTGATTCCAGTAGTTGTTTTATTCTTGTGAGATGACACACCAAGTGACCGGCAACACCACCTAGTCAGAGGCCCTTCCACACTTCTAATGCACCAAGTATCCATAGTAGGATACACACATTACAGTTTGCCTTTGATGCCGCCTCGAATTGCTTAAGATAGTTCGGCCATGACGTTTTACCATCGAATGTTAGCAGTTTCACTCGGCTGTTAATATCGTTTTCCATTTTCGGTTTCAACTCTACTTTCTCTTCCAGTTCGTCGTTGTTCGGGGCTTGTCTAGTTGTAATAGCCGGGTTATTACTTGTCTTCTTTTCGATTTTTTTGATTTTTTGTTTCATTTCTTGCTCCATTCTTTTAATCTTTTCTTCCACGGCAGAAATTTCATTTTTTATATCTGTCGAAATTTTATTTTCCATGACCGACATTTTATTTTCCATTTTCTCGATATTTGATTTTAGAGGGGAAATTTTATTTTCGACTTCAGCGGCAATGTCCTTTTTCATTAACAAAATATCGGCCGAAATATCGTTCTTCATATCAGAAATATCATTCTTCATGGTAGAAATCTTCTCATCCATATTAGCAGAAATATCGTCTTTCATAGTAGAAATCTTCTCGTCCATATTAACAGAAATATCGTCTTTCATAGTAGAAATATTCTCGTCCATATTAGCAGAAATATCGTCCTTCATAGCAGATATTGACGAGATTATGGTGGAGGACTCGTCATTGAATAAGAATGTTTCTGGATCCAAGTCTTCACTTTCCAGTGTTATTTTCAGTCTTTCAACTAATTCACTCTTCTTTCCGGACGTTTCCAACTCGCGATTTTCTAATTCTGCTTTTAGTTCCGTCACTTTCAGGTCACATAGTCTCTCAGCCATTTTTTTAGTAATTATTTATTTATATTATCCCACTTCTGACACCAATGTAACGTTTATTCTAATTTATATTTACAATTAATTTATATTTACAGATTTATATTCAAATACAGTCCTTATTTAATAATTTATATAATACACTAAACACACACTAACTATAATTTATATGAGTCACTTAATAAACACCTTATCGAGGCGCGATTGCTTTCTTTCAGTATCAACACTAACTGACTAACTAACTGCTACGATGCTCGTCGCCTATTTATACTCGCACGTCTTGTTCTAGAAACTTCTGGTGGATGCGCTGGGTTTTTCTAGATGTTACGTGTTCCAGATCATTCTCGAAAATATGGCGGAGGAGCCATAGTCGTCTCATATGGGAATTTCACTGGGGGCACTAATTGAGCACATTAATGCAGCAGCTCGCGTAACAATATAATGAAACCCTATAGTTTCAAAATATATATAATTATAGGGTGAGCCGTGCAAGGCGAATAGTAGAAAGTGCTTTTGGAATTTTGTCCAACAGATTCCAGATTTTTCTGAAGCCTATGAAAGTAACACTGTTGAGAAGGTGCAATTGATAACCCATTCTTCCGTTATTTTGCACAATTTCTTAGCGACAACATGTAATAAGTATGCTGATGGATCTGACATTGATTTGGAATTAATTTTAATGGTGCGTATTCACTTGCAATAAAACGCTCCGAACGAACCAAACGCGCCGCGCGCGCTATTACAAATGTGTGTAGTCAATACGTTGCGCAGAACCGAACCGAACGCGCCAAACATTTTCCGAGGGTTGTCGGTAAACGCGATTTGCACAAAGGGAATCATTCTTTTGCCGGTGTTCAGTGGATGTGGATGTTTGGTGCGCTAACAATGTGGTAGCACTAGTTGTCCAAGCCATATTGCCCAGGCCATATTGTCCACTACAAAAACTGAACACTAAAATATAACTAAAAAACGAATAAAACTAAGAACGGAACAGTCCGCAATCGTCACTACGTGGTCAAAGAATCTGCAAGTAAACGAAATGTTTTCATAGGTTAGATTGTTTGGATTTCCAAACAGTTGTTGTTTATTTGGACGCATTTTCTGGATGGGATTTGCAGTGGCGGGTGTAAATTAGAGCAAATGTTGCATCTTTGCTTGTTATTATAGTACCCAATGAGGTATTTGTTTTTGGTCACGTGACATCGCATTCAAAATTATTAATGGGACAACCTGTATATTTGTGCCTTTATGTGTTCCTCCCGATAAAACAATCCTAACTAACTAGCACACTCGGGGTTTAAAGTGATTAATTCAAGAGCTACAGGTACTTAAAGGATTGGAAGTTAGGAAATCCCCTGTAATTTTCGGCAATCTTACATTCGTACTAACCAATATTGTCTTATCGGCACTTTTGTCATTATCATGGCAAACTTGACAATGGGCAGTCTTTTTTATAAGATTTGCTATGCTACTTTTTAATCGATATTTAATAGGTAAACAAGTTTTTGTAGAAAAATCACAATTTGAGAACAACATTGCTAATATTAAATCATTTTATATAAAATTTAACGAGATATAACAAACCTTGAATTTTGCGACGGGACACCAGTTATGAATTCAACACGAAAAGCAGGTTTTATTGGAATCTTCATGGGCTTTGCAACATTGCTGGGGAACAATTTAAAATTTAATTAGATCACAAGGTGGTTATAATAATAACCCAACAAGCAGCATATAAAAAAATATTAATTCATGCAGAAGTTAGGGATGGGGAAGTTCGAAGTTGTGTGCCCTTGGAACAAATAAATATACTAAATATAAGCTCTCATAAAAAACCTCCGGAACAAATAATCAATTAATCAGTATCAAATCGAACTGATGACACACTGTATGATCAAATAGTTACAACTTTTGTCAATGAACATAACTATGCCTTCAATTATGACTCATCTACCTATAGTTTTCAAGTTATCACATTTATTGCAGGTTTTGTTGCATTTAAACTGGGGAAAAATTACAATGTGAACTTTGCATCTCTCAATTGTATGGTGATAGAAAGGACTTTCTAGACTCACTAATATACCAAGAATCAAGGGGAGGCTCAGGTTACCCAAGTCAAGACGTAATAAATACCTATATGTTTACGAAGTGAAAAATTTTCAAAAAATACAAAAAAAATATTCGAAAAAAAGTTGTTGAAGAAACTATAGCCTTAAAAACACTTGAATTTGTAATGAAAAAGAATTTATTCTCACAAATAATAATGCATGACCAAAGCTCGTTGGAAAATCATAAGGTTTTGTTAGCCAAATGCATTATAAATTAAAATTTAACATGCCGTATAAATTTTATATGTAATACTGCTATTGTTGTGGGAAAAATTAGAAATATGTAAAACAAACTATGGTTCGAGGCCAATAAATAGATTTATTAAAACTCCAACTTGTTTTATTTTTATCATCACATAATATTAAAATTGTAGCAGAAACTTATTTAATGTATGATAATGAGACTTGAATTAGAGAGCTTATTAGAAAGCCGTTTTATAGGAGCGGATGAACATCATACCAAATACCGACGTTGCCAAGTTTCCATAAAGTGACATCTAACCAATGTGGAGAATAAAATGAGGTTAAGTGTATGTTTTTGTTCTCTCGAACTTTGGTTATACACAGAAATTATACAGTTCAGTGTTTTCAGTTGTTATTATTATTCTTGGAAACTTGAATTATTATGGCAGTGTTTTGTACTGAATGTGAAGAGGTTTTTTCAAATCAAAGTTCTTTAAATCGTCACCGACGAAAAGTGCATAAAATGAATAGTAGTATTGCAAGTTATAAAGCAGACAAAAGCAATAACAAATTTTTATGCGAAAAACAAAACTGTTTATTACCGCTAAGAGTTTGAGACAGCATCTTTTTCATGTGCATACACTTACAGTAAATGAAAAGAACTTCCCATATAAAAGAGGTAAGGTTCATTCCCTGGAAATATGTTCAACAATTATAATTGAAATATTTTTCAGAATTTGACAGCTGGTTCACTTTTGAACAGAGAAACAGTAATGCAAGTTATCATTTGTCAACAATTAAGAAAGGTCATTGTTCGCGTCGCCCTCTTATTTTATATAAAATTCGGCGCGCCGCTCATGGCTTAATTTTGTATAAAATTCTATACCAGTTGCTAAAACATTAAGTACCTTTCTTTTGATAAGAGACTGGTTTTATTATTGTTAAACCCGCTGTACTAAAGGAAACACCTTGTTTCTATTCGCAATTTTCGTAAGTTTCATTTTGACAAACCGCTAATATAAATTTGTTAAATCGCGTGTGTATTAGCAAACATAAATATAAATATATAAACTTTAATAATATCTCAAGGGCAAGAAACAATTCCAGTGCGAAACGATCGATCGTGGAGCCATTTTTTTGGAAGACACCAACATCATGGGTAAGTCCCTCTCAAATTGAAGTTGTATATTAACGATTAACCAATTGCAAACTCTCTGTCAATAATACAGTCCACGCTCTTAAGCCGTTGAGCTAACATCTGGTCTATTCGGAGACGGATTAAGTAATCCTTCCATGTTCCAGGAATTATTGTACCAGTCTCGTCATCACCTGTAGGACAGTACTTTCTTTCCGGCTTCAGCCTTTTGAATTGAGTTGTGTAACACCACTGCTGCTTTCACAATTTTTTCACAGGTCTTAACATTGGCTCTAATTGGTCCCAGAAGAATATGCCACCTGTGAACCAGTATTCCAAAAGTGTTCTCGATGGTACGTCTTGCTCGTGACAATCTATAATTAAAAATGTTTTTTGTTTTATCCAGATTCGTGCCAGGATACGGCCGCATGATGTGTGCAGTGGGAACGCTTGATCAGCAACAAAAAAATGGTCAATTTTTGTGGCAAAGATCCCCGTAGCACAGCATGACCAAAGACACAGACAGACTTGTCGTTTTAACTGAAAGGAAATTGAAGATTGAAGAGGAATATTACAAAAAAAGTTGGGAATTTCAGAACAATTACAAAGGATAGCTGATTTTCTAAGCCAGCTGAACAGCAGCATAGCCGAATTGATTCAGCTTACTCATTTAGTTTTTTCAGAGTTCATTTATTTTTTATTTAGTTTGTTTCTTTTAATGATTCTTAGCACATAGTTAATTCGAAGAATGTGTTCTATAGTTGTGACATTTATATGGAAGGTATTTATGATAAATATCGACCATGCGGAAGAAAAGTGTTACAACTCAAAATTTTCAATTTTTGAGATTCCGACAGGAATCAACTTAGATAATGGACTAGTTTTATGAGAAAAAATGTTATATCTCCAGTTCAAATTTTGCCCGAAAGATAGCGACATATAACACGGCGATTCCCGCGAATTCCAGTAGTGTAATTGTGCAACAGCGCAAAAATTTAGTTTATCACCGACTTTTCTTGTGATAGTGTGGTTGCGTCTCAAGAATATTGTTACATTTCGAATTGAAACTTTCTGTGCAGTGGCGATTCTCACATAAAACTGTTGTATCTCTTAAAACTCTTGTATGATAAGGTGAGTTGAATATTTTATCGATTTTATAGTTAATAACGCTTTATTCACTATAGTAACTGTTTTGTTCATAATAAAAATGCTTACTATTGATTATTACGTGTAAAATTAAGTATCATTTTGAATAATAGCAGTTTTGCACATGAATTGAGAAAAAATTATGTTCTATTTTGAAACATAATATCTAAATTCGACAAACTTTTGAGATGAAGCACACAATAATTCTGTTGCAATGTATTTTTTTTTTCATCAGAGCGATAATTAGATCAATATTCTCGATATACTTAATGTTTTTTTGAAGAGGCTGATATTTTTAATTGCTTAGGGGAAACCAGGCCTTGTCGGCCCCCCGTCTATGATGACCCCCTTCGCATATTTCTAATCTGCACATGTGGCATCGCTGTTTAAACAATTTAGAATCCTCAATGCATCGTATATATGCAAGTGTGTGAAATTTTAGGCCGTTAAAAGAAAATTGAAAAGAACTATAACGAAAAAACAAATCAGGTAAGTTCCAAATATTTTCATAGTTGTAATATGACCTATATTTTTGGACAGCATTTCAATATAATTTTGGTAAATACGATTGGCATTAGTTAGGTTATGTATACTCTTCCATTATCGGACGAAATCATTGAGCGTTGTTGCCGCGTTGATTTTATTTTATGATTTTCGAAAATATATCGCATTTAATGTGTGTTGGACCCCGAGTAATCAGTTAATGTCGGTCCCGGGGATCATCATACCCGGATCATAATTTAATTGTTATTCAATTTCAGTTATTGGCAAAATGGGGAAAAAAGAGCAGAGACAAGTGTGGAATAAAGAGAATATGGAAGCAGCGATAAGCGCTATAAAGTCAAAGGAAATGGTTTGGAAACTAGCGGCTAGAACGTTTGGAGTCCCCAGAAGTACTTTAAAAAGAAGAGTTCTAGATCGTAACGAAATTATTAAAAATGGAGAAAAAGGATTTTTTGGTGGCCGTGTTCCTGTATTTACGCCAGAAATTGAAATGGAGTTGGTTAACCACATACAGATGATGGCCGATAGGTATTTTGGATTAACGTTGACCGATGTGCGAAAACTTGGATTCCAACTAGCTGAAAAATTAAAAATAAAGCACCCTTTTAACAAGGAAACCCAAATGACTGGTTGGGATTGGGCACATGGACTTATAAAACGGCATGAAAATCTTATTTCTTTGCGGATACCTGAAGCAACCTCACTCGCCCGTACACAGGGGTTTAATAAACCTGTAGTTGAAAAGTTTTTTGAACAGCTAAACGTAATAATTTTGGAAAATAACTTCAAACCGGATCAAATATTCAACATGGACGAGTCAGGTTTTTCCACAGTCCAGTCAAGAACTGAAAAAATCTTGGCGGTACGAGGAAGAAAGCAAGTCGGTACACTGACAAGTGCCGAAAGGGGTGTTCATTTTTCTGCAGTGTGTTGTGTTAATGCAATGGGAAATTTCGTACCTCCTGCGTTGATTTTCCCAAGGAAGAACATGAAAAATGAACTCATGGACAATGCTCCTATTGGCTCAGTTGGATATGCCAATTAAACCGGTTACATGACTGGAGAAGTATGCCTTAAATGGCTTCAACATTTTAAACAGTTTGCAAATCCTTCTCCGGAAAGAAAAATTCTACTTTTATTAGATGGCCACTCGAGTTATAAAAATTTGCAGGTGCTAGAGTATGCCAAGTCCAACAATATAATTTTATTTTGCTTTCCGGCTCATTGCACTCATCGCCTACAGCCTTTGGACGTATCGTTTTATGGGCCACTTACGACCTATTACAATCAGTCGATAAGAAATTGGATTAGGGCACACCCTGGACGTGTTTTGAGTCATTATCAAGTGGGTGAGTTATTTAACGAAGCCTTTTTAAAAGCTGCAACACTAGGGAATGCAATCAGTGGTTTTCAGAAGACTGGTATAGTTCCATTTAATGAAAACGTATGCCCTGACTGGATGTTTAGTCCTGCAGACGTTACAGATGTCTCTCCTTAAGAAAGTGCTTCTGCTGTTCCTGTTGAAGCTCCCGGTTCTCCTGAAGAAAGTGCTTCTGCTGCTCCTGTTGAAGCTCCCGGTGAACAAGTTCCAGAGTGTATAAACAAAGATGTTCTTGAGCCAGAAGAAATTGCTAATCCGTCAACATCAAAACCATCCTGCAGCGCGTCAGGGAAAATAGTTGAAATAATCCAAAACTTATCACCTTTGCCGACGGTAGAAAAATCCAAAGGGAAGAGAGTTCAAAGAAAAAAGGGAAAATGCGGTGTTATAAATTCGACCCCAGAACTAGAGGAGATAAAAAAAAACCAAAGGCAAAAAAGGGAAGTAGAAGAGAGGAGGGCTGCCAAAAGAGCAAAAAAGAACTTAACAAACTTGGAAACGGAAGAAACAAGTCAAGAATTTCAGGAAAGTGATGAAGACGAAGATCCTGCCTGCATTTACTGCAATGGATTATATACAGAATCCAGACAAGGTGACTTTTGGATTCGTTGCCAGAACTGTAAAAGCTGGTGCCATACCGACTGCGCAGGAGTCGACAGAAGGTTGAAGTGTTTTGTTTGCGATCTGTGTCACTAGAGCCTTCAATGTACATGTTTTTAAATATTTTTGTTAAATTTATTTTGAAAAATAAGTTTCGTTTTACGTTTTTTGAAAATTCTTAATGTTTTCTTTTCATTAAAGTGTCAAAAACTAAATAAGTCTTTGTTTTTAAAATGGCAGAAATCAAAAACTTAATTTCTATCTGAAGAGTCCAACATATACTGATGTTGGTGTATGTTGGCCCACTTATATCATATAAAAGAAAGTAAGTTTAGTGAGAAGCATATAATAATATTAGTGTTATACCATAAACTGTAAGTGGTCTGTATTAAAATGTAATTAGTCATTCACTTTTGACTTATGAAAACACAACCATAAGCCAACTACATTAAAAATTGAAAAAGGGGGCCAACAAGGCCTGGTTTCCTGTAAATTTCAGTTGTAATTTTTCATAGTCAACATTCCAGAACTGGCGTGCGGACTGCCGGTCGGCAGATGTTTTTAATTGTCGTTTACCCCGAAAACCATTAGACCTCTTTCAGACGTAGATTCAGAATCCCAGATTCGCGAATCGCGTATTCAGCAAAATACACATGTTAAATGGAGCCGTTCACACGAGGCGACGTTTTGGATTCTGTAGCTGGATTCAAAATTTTCGAATCTCGACTTTCCAGCCGCCGGCTACGAAATCTGTCGCCCGCTACTTTCCGGCTACAGATTTTACATTGCGTTTATTGGGACCATTCAGACGCGCATTCTTTTACAAGTTCTTGCAAGTCAGATCATAGGCGCAGTCAATTAGTTAGTTGTAAATAATGGAGCGAAACGTTCACGTTTTTGACAACGAAAAATTTATAAGCCTCATTCAATTAAAAGAATGTTTGTGGAATACTGCACACGTCGACTATTCCAATCGGAATAAAAAACAAGAGGCATGGGTCGACGTGTGCAAAGCAATGGAGAAAAACTTTGATGAGCTCACATCAGTTCAGAAAAACGATTGTGGTAAGTATGAATTTTTTTATTAAACAAAATAATATTCAGGCATAATTATCTTGCCACGGCAATACACTGGTATTTACAAAATAATCAGTAAAATAGTTTCGAATGTCAATAGCTGACCGTGCACTGTTCAAGACAATCTCATTATTGTCATTATCCTGCAATCCGTTGAGAGATAACGTATGTTCATGTCGGTATCCATCTCGAACTCTTACGAAATTATGAAGAACTGTGCAAGCTTTAACAATATATTTTGCAAACTCCATCGACACATTGAGTGGTCTGTGAAAAATTCTCCACTTATTGGACAAAATTCCAAAACTACATTCAATATACCTTCTAGCACGAGACAATCTATAATTATAAATCCTCTTTTCTTTTGACAACATTTTACCGCAATGTGGGCGCATAACATGAAAAGACAATCCAAATGCCTCATCGCCAATTATAACATAAGGAAATTTTGAATCATTCCGTCCAGGTAAAAAATCTGGTTCTGGAATGTCTAGCTCATTATTACTTAATTTCTTATGAAAATTTGAATTTTTGAAAATACTGGAGTCGCTGTTTTTGCCGTAGTCACCTACGTCTACGTAGGTGAAACAATAGTTGGAATCACACATAGCCAAGAGTTGCAACGAGAAAAAATGTTAATAGTTGTAGTATAAAGATCCACTATGCTGCGGCTTTACAATCCTAATGTGCTTCCCGTCTATAGCTCCCAAACAATGAGGGAAGTTTGCATATTTAAGAAATCCATTTTCTATTTCTAGCCACTTCTCTCTTGTAGGATTTGGAATTCACTTCTCCTTCATTACTTCCCAAATTTGTTGACAGGTTTCTTGGATAACTGCACTTGCCGTTGATACCCCAATCCTATAAGTGTAATGTAGATCGGTTAGTGAGCAGCCGCTTCCCAGATATCTGAAAAAAAAATAATTTACCAAATATAAATAAATGAATCTGAATTATTATTATTGTTACTCTTTTAGCAAAGGATCTACAAAAAAAGTGGAAAAGTCTAAGAAATTCATTTACGCGTGAATTGGCCAAAAGAAAAACCCTTAAAAGTGGATCTGCGGCTACATGGAAGACTTATATATTTTTTGACCAATTGTCATTCTTGATGAGATGTCCTTCGCATAAGCAGTAAGTCATAAATATCAGTAAATTAAAATAAACGAATATACTTAATTTATTTTTTTAGAACAACTTCCAGTCTTCCTCTTCTTGACACAGAACAAACGGACGACCTTTCCTTACAAGAAGAAGATGTGTCTGCAAGCTCAAGTTTACGTGAGCCATATCACAAGAAGTGAAAACTTTCCAAAAGGGATAATGATACTAAAATTGCGGAATTACTAAAGGAAAGTATTGCAAGACGAGAAGCGAGCGAAAAAATTTTGGACAAGGACGATGATCGGCACTTTCTTCTTTCACTTCTTGGTGATTTCAAGAAAATACCAGAAGAAAGAAAAATGGACGTTAAAATAGGAATCATACAAACCATTAGAGCAGCTATATTACCCACGCAACCATATTTTGGTCCTCACACTAATTTCAATTATTCTTCATTAAATACAAATTATATTAATTCAGAAATGATTTCTGCAAACACCCCACAACATC
>CAJUYG010005034.1:0-14918 GCA_910591675.1 Galerucella calmariensis | reverse complement strand
CTGTTTTAAAAATAAAAATAAATATTCCCGATTTTCTTAATAATTTTCTGCGATATTTTTTGTTTATGTTGATTTCAAGTATAATAATAAATATCGTTCATTATTCGTCCAGAAATGGATTTTCCGTTCTTGCATGACTTCCCGTGTTCGGCTGCGCCTCACACGAGAATTTGTCACGCGCGCACGGAAAAATCCTCATTTCTGTACTGGTAATGAAATATACTATTACCTGACGCATATGTCACTTTACCAGACGCATATGTCACTTTACCTGACGCATATGTAAACTGTTTGTTTACTTCCGGAAATCAATCTAACAATTGAAGGTTTTACTGACGGTTGGCGATAAAAAATATTGTCAATAAATTATACATCATTAAATTAAGTTTCCATAATTTTGTCCGTCATCAGAAAATATTGTTATTCCAGTAAGTAGACGGCTCTATTATCACACAATGAATAAACATTTCTTGGAAATAATAACAATAATAAATCACAGTTAAGAAAAATATCTTCTCTACTGCCGTTCATACTGCCTATAATTTTTATAACAGTTGCTTTCATTTCTCTCTCCCACTAGTGGAAGGAATTTATTTTCTTGACTTGGAACAAAGCAGAAATGATGTCTGATACTAGCAATGAAAATAATTCAATCATTTGATTGAGAATTGAAATATATTTCCAAATAAGGCATCTTAACGTGAGATATACTCTACAGGGTGATTCATAAGTAATGGGCCAAATTGTAAATCCACGTTCAGAAGGCCAAAATAATAATATTTTCAATAACAATAATGGGTCTTAGTCTGCTCCTTACTGAGGTACAGGATGTTAAAGCGAAAAAAATAAAATAGATTTTTGTTAATAGATCAGCTACTTTTCTACATAATGACTTGAAAATTGGGTATGAACTAGTTTTTGCAAGGGTGAACAAGAATGTGCGAGAGGATTTGAGTTAACTCGTAGATGTCGCCACATGCGCCATATGAATTAGATGAAATCAGCTACAAATTTTTTATCACTCATTATTTTACAACTTACTCATTTAATTTGGATAGCCCCATCATTTCTATGAAAAAAAGTTATACATCTTTGATCTTCAAAATATTAACGATTTTCGAGACATTTGCATTTTACTAATTCACTACACTACATTTCACGGTGGTCGACGTAGCATTAATCTGTTAAGACACAAGCATGCCATGTAATGTTGACATTCACCTTACCGTAATCGATAATTGGTGATAATATTAAAATGAAACCATACAAAAATTACGTGATAAAACACATTTATTATACGCCAGTTAATAAAACGAAAACAGCATTAGAACAGACTTGAACTAGGACCACTTACAACTTTTATCAAAACCTACTTGTTAAAGTTGTGCGAAATTGAATTAAATTTAAGCTTTATTATGACCTACTGCAAAAGGTTTTCAACATGGCCACCACCAGCATTTATGCACGCATTTAACCGTTTGCTTAAGGATTGTCTGACTTTATGTAGCAGGATTATTTCGTAACGGATTGGCTGCATCTTGAATTCTATTCCATAACTCGTCTCGTGTATTTATAGGTTCAGCATAAACCATTGATTTCATGTAACCCCACACATGAAAATCAAGTGGATTAAACTCGGGACTGCGAGGTGGCCACTGAAATTCACTACCACGTCCAATCCAACGGTGAGAGAATGTTTCATCCAGATGTTCGCGCACAGCAAGTGAAAAATGTGGTGGAGCACCGTCTTGCATGAACCACATATTTCTTCTTAGTTGTAATGGAAGATCTCCCAAGAGGTCGACTAAGTCATTATTTAAAAAATTCAAATCTGACTCTTCATTTAAATTAGGAGGTAATTCAACTGGGCCCAGTAATGTATTACCTATTACACCGCACCACACATTTATTTTAAACTTGTGCTGGAAATGTCTATCTTTTTTTGAACGAGGGTTTTCGGTTTCCCAGGCATGACTATTTAGCCGATTAAAAACTCCGCGTCTGGTAAAGGTTGCTTCATCCGTGAAAAGAATGTTATTTAGGAATGTTGGATTATTATTCAATTTTCCTTTTAGCCACTGACAAAATTGAACTTTGATTCGATAATCTCTTGGAAGTAAATTTTGCACAGGTGTAAAATGATAGGGATATAAATTTTCCTTCTGCAAAATTCTAATCACGGACAGTTGGCTTATTGCAATAGCTGTAGACAATCGACGAGTGCTCATTTCAGAATTTTGCGCAATTCTTACCAAAATTTTATATTCTTGGTGTGGAGTGATAATTTTAGGACGCCCTGTATGATATTTTGGACGAAATGAACCTGTTTCGCCCAATCGATTATAAATATTTTGAAATATATTCCGGTTTGGCTGCTTTCTGTAAGGGTACATTTCACGATATTTTCTGGATGCTGCTTGCCCAGAAAAACGTTCTTGTGCGTAAACGCATAACATGTCTTTCATTTCTTCGTATGAAAAGTGATTATATCTCGGCATTTTTATTTATGTTAGGACAAGAATTAATCAGTTTACCTAACAATAAAATGTTTTAAGTTAAAGCTTCACTACACACGTTGTTACTGTCACTGTCAACATTCCATGGCATGCTTGTGTCTTAACAGATTAATGCTACGTCGACCACCGTGAAATGTAGTGTAGTAAATTAGTAAAATTCAAATATCTCGAAAATCGTTAATATTTTGAAGATCAAAGAGGTATAGCTTTTTTCTACAGAAATGATGGGGCTATCCAAATTAAATAAGTAAGTCGTGAAATAATGAGCGATAAAAAATTTGTAGCTGACTTCATCTAATTCATATGGCGCATGTGGCGACATCTACGAGTTAACTTAAATCCTTTCACACATTCTTGTTTACCCTTAAAAAAACTAATTCATACCCAATTTTCAAGTCATTATGTAGAAAAGTAGCTGATCTATTAACAAAAATCTATTTTATTTTTTTCGCTTTAACATCCTGTTCGTCAGTAAGGAGCAGACTAAGACCCATTATTGTTGATGAAAATATTATTATTTTGGCCTTCTGAACGTAGATTTACAATTTAGCCCATTACTTATGAATCACCCGTATAAAGTTTCCAGCTCCACAAAATATTTTCAAACTATAGTTATTTAAAATTTGACAATCTCCAACTAGCGTTCTCTGTAATAGAGTATAAAGGGCAATATTTGGATGAAGTTTCGTCTTGCTTCTCCACCCTTTAGTGAGTGAGCAGTGAGCTTAATTCACTAAAATTCCCATCAAAGACCAACACACAATGATAATGAGTTTCAAATGAATATCACAAAGTGAAATGTGATTAAAGAGCCGCTTCTCATTATTATTACTCCGGAACTCCGGTGTCTGGCACTTCTAATTTTATTAGCCTATCTCAAACACAATATCTTTTTTTAAACTACGGAAAATGTTGGCAGAATGTTAAAGTTTTATATCGAATATATACCAATACCAACAAGATTTTCAAAGACACATTATTAAAAGTGGAACCATTATATTATATATATATATATATATATATCATATTAGGATAGGACACTTTTCAAAAAAAAATTTCGAGCATGATTTCGATTGAAGTTTTGAAATTTAAATTATCCTCCATCGAATAGCAGGGCAAGAGAGAAATTTTGATTTTACCCTGTTTTAGGAGAGCTAGTCCTCTTAAGAGCTTGATCTGGATGAATTCAATGGCATGATTTGACGGTCGCGATAAGGCTATGATAATTTCTTCTTTGGGATGCTTTTGACCCCTATTATTGGGAATATCTCACAATCCAAACTTTCACATACATATAACTACAAACTACGATTTGTAGAACTGGCAGTATATCTTCAGGTTATTTTTATTCTAGCTGTTAATTATATCACACATACTTAGAATAAAAAGACAACTTATCCGTTTCACATATCTATCTATCATCAAAATTCATGTCTACAAATCTATAACCCAACAAAAATGCTTAGACTCCATTTCACATAATAAGAACTCACTAAAAGTCTATAAATATATCTTTGTCTATCCACTACACTTCTAAGGCTGGGCACCCAAATGATGGCCATTTGGTTAATTTCCGCAAAGTATCGTTGTTTTTCGCTTTTTCAACGTATGCTCTCCGAACAACATTCTACAAGATGAAAATTACTATGAAAAATTTAAATTGATTGGTATGCGGTATTTTCCAGGCAATCAGCTGATGCCAGATGGTTGTGTTTCTAATAAAAAAGGTGTCTGGGCTTCCACGAGAACAATGAAATATCTAGGTAGCTTATAATTATTGGGATATGGCAACATTGACATTAAATGAGTGAAATGTAGATGCCTTCACACTAATTACAGTTTGCGGCTTTATACTTTTTCACCTTATACTTACTTTCGAAACGTGCCCCTAGATCGCACCACAATCGATCCACCGCAGTATTGCGGTATCTAAGACCATCGATTATAATAGACCCACATCTAAGGTGAGATAATTAATCATGTTAACTATTTAGTTCGAAAAGTGAGGTGAATATTGTATAAATTCAAACATACTCATATCGTCTACAATATAAATTGAGACTTTTCTAATCTCACCTCATTTACGGTCTGCTCGGCTGGAAACTCGGCAGTAAACTTCCATGTACTGAAACGATAATATTGGACGTTAGACAATTATATCGAAAAAAGCACTATTAACACAACATAAACTTAAAATCAAATCTGAAAATAGGCGATACATACCTACATGTAAATTTTCATCAAAACAAATAAAAACCATTACAGTGATACGAGTAATAAAAATAATATAAATACAGAACAAAAAATGAAATACAAAAAAAAACAGAGCAAAATTGAACATAACATATTACTAGCTATAAGTTCTGTGTGGTTTATACGATTAAAAAACAAATCGCACGCACTGCAAACTTCATAAAAATTATTGCACATACAGTTAACAGAAGCCCCAGAAAATATGGGAACTACAAGCCCACCCAGAGTTCTTGTTTTGCTTCTAGCGACTGTATTAAATACAGATGTTGTGAATGAGACGCGTTTGGTGTTATTCCTTTGTATATGATTATTTTG
This sequence comes from Galerucella calmariensis, assembly GCA_910591675.1. Classification (NCBI taxonomy): domain Eukaryota; kingdom Metazoa; phylum Arthropoda; class Insecta; order Coleoptera; family Chrysomelidae; genus Galerucella; species Galerucella calmariensis. The sequence goes on along the minus strand of CAJUYG010005034.1, from coordinate 9,834 downwards.
GTTCCAAAATATGTCTAAATCGATCTCGTGATTTTGTATATTGAAGTGTGATATCGATTATTAACAATTCCAATGATTGATCTCAATAAAACCTGGATAAAAACCTCCAATAATATCCTGTTAACCTTGATAGTTGATTATTCGAAATTTGACTTCACTCGGCTGAAATACTATCTACACATTCTTCCGCATTCAGTTGTATTGAAGCACTTTCTTTGATTTTCCGTCTTTTATTATTTGAATCTTCCAATATTATGTGTAGCAAATCGAGAAGCATGTTTGTTCAGTGTAAACGGAATGAGCATCACTAATGGTCCAAGAACTTCATTTCGAAGATAATTTTTCATGCACGTCCTTTTTATTAGCCATTTCCTAAAATTTCCCAGTAGTTTCCTATTCTCTCTATCATTTGTTCATACTTTTTGATTTATGGTGGTTAAAAGCTTTGTGTAAGTAGTCAATGGTCCATATCCTTCAAAGCAATTTCCAAGGAATATGCTGTTGTCTTATTAAAACACCAGAAAATGTTTTGTTGGTAAAACACTTCAAACAGAATTTACAAGTATTTCAGTTTCAATACGAACCACTAGTCTGATCAAACTTACTTTAAACATCTATTCGTTGTACTTGAATCAAAACAAATAGAAGTTTCAGAATTCCTCCAGAAATTCTGGAAGGGAACTTAAATCGTTTAATAAAATCGAATAGTTTACCAACATAAAAGATGTTGGATTGAATTTCCAATTATCATCTAGGTCCGGTTCAAGGATCGATAAATGTATTGGGTGTTATATAAAAGATGTTCTGTTCGAGTGTTCTTGACACGCTTATGTTGTTATCGCCAATTTATGGAGAATCTTTTGACAACTTTGTTATTTCAAATGCAGCATCCTGTATATTATTAACTTTTCGGATTCTACATTCAATTTTTATGTCAATTTGTGTAGAATATCCCATACCTAAAATTCATATATTCTTATGAAGATTTTAATTTTTTTAATAAAAAATTGACAGGTTTTCATTTTGGAAACTCTGTGTTAACATCCCCTGTACCAAATAAAAAACATCTTGTCTGGTTGATGAGTAGGATGATTGAGGTAATTGGTGACAGGTCGTGAACTTTTTTTTGTATAAAGGGCTGTTAAAAAAGTTTTGAAAAGTTCAAAAATATTGAATGTCTCAGTTTTTTTCAATAAAGCAATCATATTTTGATTTTTTTACTTAACTCTAAGGCCGTAGATAAGGGTAGTTTATTTCCAATTCCCTATACCTACCCAATGTTGAGTGTTTTTGAAATATGAATAGGTATTTAAAAATACTTATGTTCTTTCTTTACTAGCCTTTTTTCTACACCCGTCAGTACTATAATAACACATTTATATAATCATATTTTGTTTCATAATGAGATCCGCATCATGATACAGATTTTTCTTAACGATACAGAGTTTTAATCAATGAAAATCCATATTCTTCCAATGAAACATGCGCGTGCATTTGACCTTTGTCTTGGTTTGTCTTAATCATCACGTACGAATGTAATATTGCCGAAAACTACAGGGGATTCAATTATGAACTTTTTAACTTACAATTCTTTAAGTACCTATAGCTCTTGAATTAATCACTTTCGACCCAAGTGTGCTAGTTAGTTGGAATTGTTTTATTGGGAGTAACACAGGAAGGCACAAATATACAGGTTGTCCCATTAATAATTTTGAATGTGACATCACGTGACCAAAAACAAATACCTCATTGGGTAACACAATAACAAGAAAAGATGCATTTGCATTTGCTTTAATTTAATTTACACCCCCAAAATTATAATCTACTGTCCAATTCTGATATATTACTTGCCATAATCGTCGTGGGACACCCTGTATATGTCATCCATACTTCAACGAATGGTCCTGACAGATGACGTCCTGGCAACAATGCGGCCGGCAATAGAATAGAATGCTTCCCGATTTCATTTCTCAATTCTACTTTTAGGAAGAGAGCATGAAACAGGAAACAAAGCCTTGGCGCTACCGAATTTTCGATGGACACAATGCGCGTGTTTAAATCTGTCATTATGTTAGTGTGAGTTATAATAATTATATCATAATATACCGATCGTCCAACATCTTACATTATATCTCACCTCAACAATGGTTATTTGCTTAAGGCTGCAAAATTAAGCAATGGAAGAACTTTTAAATATCAGATATTTAACTCACACCTTATTAATGATGGAAAAATCATCTGAAAAAGAAATACCCTCTCGATTAACCCATTTAGTGAAATTTTTTAGCATGTGTCAACAAAATTCATTCATTACAACCAACATTCTCTGTTCTCTCCTCCAAAGTGAAATGAAGCTCATTTCGTACAGAATTTCTCGCTTTCCTTGCATCATTGTAAATTACGTCTATTGGAAAATTTTCCTGTTATATTCATTGTAGTAGATACATTTTCCTGAGTGTTTTTTGGGATTAGTGCTTCATATAATTACAACTGTGCTTTCCTTGTCATATATTCTCTGCATATTATACCTTCCTAAATTTCACATTACCAGTAAATTAAGCAGTACATTGTTTTCAGATGTGAACCCTGGCTCTTTTTGTATTGTCCAAGATGCTTTTCAAGACGATCCATCCGAAAAAATTAATCCGTAACGATCAATTATTACGTTTTCACCATCAAGGCAGTCAACGCTTTTCTATAGCGGGAATTACCGCATGAAAAATACTTGTGTCTTTTTCCGCTAGATTACGGGGTGTTTGGTTCCTGCCTGTACACTCCTATTCCAGTTCATTCTATTGATATAAATAGTCAGGATAACTAATACTTACCGAAAACTCTTTTTTCGTTGTATTATTTTTTGAACACATAGTATATAATAGATGGGAAGTTGTCATGTATCACACCGTCCTATTTATTTGTTCCAGTTTATGTCTTTACTACACGATCTCAATTTTTCTTGTTAATTTCCAATTAATTAATTACTATGCATAGAATTCGTTTGAAAATTATCTTCCATCCATTGCAAGACTAGCAGCATTTTTTTCTCAAAACAGCACACTAATGCGATCATTATTTTGCTTCTACTTCTTTTCTTTTTCGTATGCGCATCTCAAAATGTATCACAAATTTGGCTTTATTTGGGAACTCCAACGTTTTTGTTACATGGGAGTAAAGACACCAACACCTGCTCCCAGCAATCTCTTAAAAGTATCTAAGATTTAAATTGTATTATGTTTCTGAGAGTATGTACTTCCCAAATGTGTACTTCTACTGATTATGTACGAAACAGCTGCCTGGCGAAAAATGGAGAATTGTTCAATTTTCTTAATCTGTTCCACTTTCCCATCATATACTGTTCAAGATTTCAATTAACCGAGATCTCCATGCAACTGGAGGCAAATATAACAAGCCAATTGTAGACAAGGCGCAAGTAAAAGAGAAAGTATGGCTTCCAAATCTGAATGAGACGAGTGCGACAAGATGATTAATGTTAAATTTTCACATAACAAAAAGAAATATCTACTTCACGCCTGATATACAAAAAATATGATCAAGATTATGGTTATAAAGGATTTTAAAAAAAGTGTGATAATAACAATGAGCTCTCTAGAATTTTGTTTAAAATCTCGAAGTGAATAACTAGTACATTCATAGCAATAAAGTCCATAATAACGGACTGTAATCCAATTAAAGTGATTAATTGGCTTCAGTTACATTTTTCAATACGAGCGAATAATGCTGAGCAGAAGATTTAATTGGATCTCGCAAATAAAAAAAAGTTTTTAAACACATTTATCACGTCTGTTGAAGTTATCTGTATAACATAAAATACTTTTTCAATCTTTTTCTTTTATGTGAAAATAAAAATAAGGTACAAGGCGAAAGGAAAAAAATTTGATGCTTGCGTTAATTACATTTCCAAATACAATTAAATGGGAATGGGAAATTTGACACGATTATGGTTATCTGTGGTATTATAACGAATGTTTTTTGTGAAAATTCAAGCTCATATTTCAAAGGTACGAAAGAATCTTTAGAAATAATGCCGTTCTCTTGAAAAACAGACGATTCAATTGATAATTTATATCGCCTTCTTATGGTTTAATTATAAAAAACATTTATGATTTTTCGAACAAAAAAAAGAGACATAAGCGGTGTATCTCCATCAACACCCGCGTTCTTAACAAAAACGAGTTTTAATCGATCAGGAGGACCTTGGATTTCTTTTGGATAAATGATGATCTCACTTTATCATTATTTCCTTAATACAATTTCAAGCTGATTCAAATGAAATTGTTGCCATTTTCTTCTAAAAGCGAAGAGCATCTCTGTCTCTACACAACTGCCTCACATAAATGGGAGAACAATAATTCAATAAATGGATCATTTAACCCATCTACCTTCCTAACTTTGCCCGTAGTTCAAATTGTTGTGAGTGGTGATTCAACAAGTCGTCTCTTTAAAAATTTATAAAGCGAAAAGTCTCTGAAACCCGGCGCCCCGGTTGTTGTTATTGTTTTTGTAACCCACCTTCTGCATTTTCTGGTAAGTTTTGCCAACAGCTGTAAGACAAAGAAGACAAGAAGTTGCAGGTACATCAAATGTAGTTCAGGAAATTGCACCTGGTACAAAAAAATATGTTTTTTTTGCAAAAAAGACTCAAAAACTAGGTATCACTGCAAAAAATATGGAAAATTTGTTTGTCTATCCCACCTTGCTCCTTGGTGTGTACCATGTTCCAATATTGCCAAAAACCAATAAAAATGAAAAATTGTTCTTATTATAATACAAATTTGAGATTTTTTTGATATTTTTATTTATTTTTTGTATTTTTATCTTTCATATTACTCGGGAACATTTTGTGTGTTACGTTTTTAGAACATAGCTTTTATTTTTTTCGAGTATTATGTATATGTATATTTTTTAAATTGAATCACAGATAAATAATATGTTTTTGATTTTATACTATTACATTTACCAAAAAATTAAAAAAAAAATTATTTAAAAAAAGGTCCGTGAGACCCGGCGCCCCGATTCGTGTCTTGATTTAGGGCGCCCCGCCTGCAGGGTTAATAGAGCCAGGCCAGATGTCACGGCGACAGTTCGTAACCTCACAAATCGTGACGGACAATTCGTAACGCCATCAACTCGACGAAACTTTGTAACCACAAGTATTCGTAACAGACGTGTAAGGCGCCAGAGAAAAGATGTACCAAAATTTTCAAATGTTCCCACGCAAGTGAATTTACTTGTCGGTAGTTAGTGTACGGTGCTTGAAGGTAATAGCTAACTCTGGCATACATTAAAAATCATAATAAATGCCTACAGCTTTACTCGAGTCACATTAAGGAATAGTATATTATACACCTAAGTGGTGAAGACTATTAATTATTATCAACCGAGCGGAATAAGGTGCAAGGTTTATGAATGTCTTCAACACCATATGGTGTATATACAATTTTTTCCACAACCAGCCAAATTCAAGACAAAAATTAAAAATGATTCACAAACGCTTTACGAGAAGCGTTCATTCAGTCGTCTGACTGACAAGTACACTGTCAGTTTTCAATATATTTATGAACGTACTCGTTATGTCATCAGTCATTTTTGGTTGAGCTCGAATTTTAAGCTAGTGGCATTTTTATTTAAATAATTTTATCTTGATAGGTAATTTCCGAGGTAATTTCAAGCAGCAAATATGTTAAAGACAATCTCCTGGGTATACAAAATTATGTTGCACAAGTTTTCGTTGAACTACTATCCCTGAATTCTCAAAATATTTTAATTTGTCCATTATTGACCTAGGTTAATACAAGAAAATTATCAACAACTAATAGAGAAATTCAACTTCTCAGTTGGCTAGAAGAAGCAATAATTGTCAACTCCACAGCTAGTAGTGGAAAAAAGTATTTTAGCATAAAGTTGTGTTTTATCGAATGTATTTTGTACCAACATAGAGATACTACAAATGGAGGCAACAAGCCAGCTTCGAACCCGTCAGCATATAAGAGAGAGATAGAAAGTAGGAGGTTTATGCTGTCTTTCTCTGATAGCGAGTATGCTATAAATACACAAACAAACAAAGAAAAACCTTTGATCGTCTGTCTTTTCTCTCTTACTGGAGTTCAGACGTATATTCCTACTAACAGAGCGCCTTATGGTTTGTTGCCTCTATATGTAGTATCTCTATGATTATGTAGGTATTTTTCGATCAGCTCGATCTTCCGTAGTCTCGCTTTTTGTCTGTTGGTGTATTCTTTGGTACCGTTTAAATTCGTAATATGTGCTGTGCATCAAGTAGATAATGCTTCATTTAATGGCAAATAAACACATATTTTGTCGAGTATGATTTTAATTGTTTTAAAGTTGAAAATTTGAATTATCCTTGATTGGATAAAGAAAAGCAAGCGATCCTGTTATATGAGAGTTAGTCCTCTTTAGGGCTTGACCTGAATGAGTTTAATGGCATGATTTGACGGTCGCGGTAGAGACAGCTGTGGCTGTGCACCCTAAGGATGGCCATTTGGTTGATTTCCGTAATGTATCGCTAGTCCGAACGTTGCGAAAATTAGAATGTGGGAGAAAAACACAGAAAACCTGCATCCGCATCCCGAACATAAAGTGTGGTCACTTCAGTAGCTGGAAAGTACCTAACACCAACAACTAACACGAACAAGTGCGGTGGCTTTGTTGTGCCTCCTGGTGCCGTGATCGTCCGGTTGTTTTGCATGCACTTTTCTTCCGGCTTTCGATGCACTTTCCTTTCGGCTTTCGATGCACTTTTCTTTCGGCTTTCGATGCACTTCTCTTTCGGCTTTCGATTCATTTTTCTGGGGAGCTTCCGCTGTTTCGGCGAGTGTTTGGTGTGGGAGAGGATGATTGTCGTTTCCGAGGCTGGGAGATGGGTGAGAAATTGAAAAATGCCATGCTGCTTTATCCTTGAACAAGGAAGTTGTAGTTGTAGTATGACGAAATCAGGTGACGAAACGTCTCGATTTCAATTCTACAATTAAAATCCTACAGGAGGAGGAAGGGATTGCATTCATAACGCGATTTATCTCGACAATTTTGTGGACTAAGGCTAAGGGAAGTAAAATGGCATGGGAGGTTTTGGAAGTATGATAGGTGCTGTTCACTCGGGTTTTGAGAAAAATAAACACCCATTTGAATCAGCTTAGCAGTCAACCTGCTAAATTATCTATTCATTTTCATTGGGTTTCATAAAAAAACTAATACAGCGGTAATTTGCAGCCGGGTATGTAAAAAGCGAAGTTAAAATACTATTATCACATCCAACCCCTATGAACTATAAATTTGATAAAAATCGATTACAAAAAGAACAAAGGCTTGAATTTTATCGTTCACTAATGTTCCTCGAATGGGAAAACTATTTTTTGCACTAAATCCTTCCCTTAAAGCTATAATGGCAGTAACTATCTATAATGTCCGGAAATACTTCGCTGGAAAATTACTAGGATTCATGGAAAGGGAAAATTGTTCCGTATCAGTCATTAGATAGGTCTTTCTAGATTTTATTTTTTTGGAAATAGTCAGCAGGTGAAAATGAACGTTATTCAGGAAAAGATAATTAAACAGAGACTTTTGTATTATAATAGGTGTATGGAGAAATATTTTGGTCCTGTCGTATAGGTATTGGCATCCAACACTTTACAAAAACTTGACAACTAGATAATGAAGGAAAATATCCAGAAGCTTGAGATTGTAAAAAATTCATTCATTGCTTTAATTCTCGTTTTTTGATTTATTGTTGGTACTGTTGTTAATTCACACAGTGTGACACTTGAATACTGAAAATAGGAAATAATCACATCTCGTGGTTCATCGTGAATATTTTAAAAGTAAGGAAAAAGGTGCCATCCTTCAAGAAATCGTTACTGGAGCGTACACTCAACTAGATTCAATTCTTGGTATCCTATAGATAATAAGATCTGAATAAAAATATATTTTTACTTTTCATCTAAAATAAATTATGGTTTGAAAAATAATTGTTCCAAAATTCAACCGCGCCCAGTATGAAATTTTATGACAATATCAAAGATTTCAATTTCAATTTCCCACTGAATTTCCGATTTTCCCATCATTTTGTTTTCAAGCGGTATAACTCGGACATTGCTTACTAATGTTGCAAAAAATCAATGGGTCCTTCCAGTAGATCATAAAATTTCGATGCAAATATGTTTATTTGAAAACTTTGTTCGGAATATGAAGCTCATAGACTGCAATAGAAATATAAGATATTGTTGCAATTTGAATCTAAGTGTGAATTTAAATAAATGTAATATTAATTTCTTTCGAATTTCCCGCTGGGCGCCAGTCCTTGAGCTATGACAAAAAAAAAATTGTCAAGCAACAAAGACAAAATCCTATTTATTGTTAATAAAAAAAAATTATTCCAACTACAACAATTTTACTCTCACTATGGGTCGTGCTTCAGTACTGTCATCCTATAGCATGAGTTCCTTAAAAAATTTAACCCCAACCGTAATTCTATTCTATGATTCTGTCAAACACAAACAGTAGTGTCATAGAAATATAAAAAGGTGGTGTAATTTATTTTATGGTGTAACGTTTAGCAAATAGAAAAGAAGAAAAGTTATTTATAGTAAAACAAATCTGTGGTATTGCAATAGAAAGTATTTATTATAATAACGATATGGTTTTATACCACATGCATAAATTCTTATGTGATTTTAAACAATAGTTAAGCTGAGGTAAGTCTATTAAGTTTCAAAATATTAAAAAAATTAAAATAAAACCATCTTATGGGTGTCAAATAAATATGTGATTTTGAATTTCGTGCTGTATTTAGGAGTCCTTTTATTTTTTTGAGGTTATGTTATATTCTAGTTCAAGATTTTAAATGCAGCAACACGTAATTCAAATTCAATTAATACTAACTAACTTTAACTGAAATTAATAATAAGTTTTGCAATAAATCTGATTAATTTTGACAGCTGTTAAAAAAAAAGTCTTTCAGAATTTAAATTTAGATAGATTTGGCCAAATTCATGAAATTGTACGAACTTATAAGTATACGGTGGATATTTTGCAAAATATTATAGGGTTGATACCTGGTAATCTTATGTATCTGTTTCTTCCAGGTATGCTTCAGAAAATATTATGGTTTCAGCTACTGGACAGTGTCAGTCATCCCTCTAGACCATGTGTCTTGAAATTTGGAGGTATAGGATTTATCGAAATGGTGTAAATGGTACTAGATATAATCAATCCGTTATACTTTTTTAATAAAAGTTTTCAAAAGCATCAAAAATTATAATCTCCCTCCTTATTTCTTTCAAAAAACTCCCTTCTCCTAGCAACCATGTAATAGCTTTTTCTTTTTTCTATGTTCATTCTGCCAGGATTAAAACAAACCTACTCCAAGTAATTCCTGTCCCACTTTATGAAACAGGTAATCAATAAATAAATTCTTGTCAAATTAAATATTCAAAAGTTTGTTTTCTTTTGTAGAATTTTGACCTTTGAATGTTCACTTGAGAAAAAATTCACTTTTATTTGTAATTCTCAAGATCACTTTGGTGCCACTTACACAACTTAAAATTAGTTACAAACAATCTTATGATCTAATAAAATCCTTTTCCCCCCTATATTCTGGTTTCATTTCACTATTTCTATGAAATAGAATCTATCAAATATTTACTAAATTATACGATCAGACTTGTTTTACCATAGTAACTTATTATTATCAGTTTCAACATGTTACAACATACCCCAAATTTTTTTGTAAACATTCTAACTTCTTGAAGTCTAGAATTTTGCAAATAAAATTTCCTACTTTTGTAATTATTACTA
>CAJUYG010005033.1:0-14919 GCA_910591675.1 Galerucella calmariensis | reverse complement strand
AGTTTGAGCAAGGATTATTTGATAATTGTATATTGTTAGGAGATAATTAATATGCTTTGAAGGTAAAACATAATCATTTATTAAGCCTTATCCTCCAAGTATTGATCCTTGGAATCCTATCAAGTAGTGATTTAATCATTTTTTTGTTTATTTTCAGAATTATTTATTAACACAATATTTAAATCCACGTAACTTGCCACAAACAAGCTATAATAGAGCACATATTTCAACACGAAATACAGTGGAATGACAATATGGAGTACTGAAAAGAAGATTTCCAGCATTGGCATTAGGATTAAGACTGAAGTGGCAAACTGCAATAAAAGTAATAATAGCGTGCGCTATTTTGCATAACATTTGCATTGAACAAAATGAAGATGTCCCTCCAAATGACATTGAAAATATAGAAAATTCAATTGCAGAGGGGCAAATGAACTTCATGGAAAATAACTTCACTTTAAAAGATTCGTATCAGAACTGCTGTCAAAATCCGAAAACACCAGATTGCAATTTGATCGTAAAATAGAATGGGATGAACCGATACGATCGAATTGAAGATCTTAGTCGACATTGAACTACTCAATAAAACCGTGTCTTCACTTTCCAAGATTGTTAATAAGCGAATTATTTTTTCTCAACCAATACATACAGTACCCATTTTATTCTCAGCATCAATTGGATGATATGAAACTGATCTTGAAATTAAACGTAGTTCACGGATACTACAAAAAACTGTGAAATATGGAAGACTGTATTTCCTGCGGGTATCAAACAAATCGTTATTCTTAGGAAATAAACATCTACTCAATATTCCTGTTGATTGTATTTAATACTTTTACCATATTAATATATAATAGGAAAGCCCTGTGTGTAAGTTTTCCACGTCTCTGCTTCTACTCCTTCGTCTATTTGGTTTTGTTCTTTTTATGTAATCAATCTTCATGTGCATGAACTATTTTCTCAAATGGTGGTTTAAGCGAGTGAAATTGAGATATTGAGAAATTGTGCACTGTTCTCTTCGCTCACTTTCAGACTGACGGACATCCGAGTTTGACGAATGGTCCTCCGCACTCTAAACTAAAACTTCTCTATTCTACTCTAGTCAACTCTACTGTCGCCCGCAACGTCTATGGATCCAAATTAGAGCATAATGACGTCGGAGACGATTTTTTGTAGGTCCGTTTTTTAAGGGATTAATCGTGGTTCACGTCTAATGAATAAACGAGTAAACTATTCATTAGAATGAAATAGCCGAGAAAGGAACAATGGATTCAATTAGATTAGATTAACAGCGGGTACATTTCCTGAAGAGAGATAACAGCTTTCAATAAATCTTGTAAATTGGGTTTCTCGTCACTCTGTACAAAATCATTGACGTTAAGAATGAAAAATGTGATTCACTCTCTGAATCATTTTTGCATATAACTACTAATTATCAGATACTCAAATAATTTCTTGAAAATAATAATGAAAATAGCTAAGGCTTTGGAGAATTCTCGAATAATCAACATACAGTGTGGAACAGCCAAATGGAATAAATTCGATAATGAATAAATGAGAGCGTGCTGGGAAGAACGCTTGGACAAGTCGATTTGTATTCTTGAAAGCGCATTTTTTAACACAAAAAATTATATAGGGTATGTCATGTGACAGTGACCAATGCCAATTCGCTTATTATAAATGCACATTTATCCGTTATCGAATTTTTTCCATTTGGCTTTTCCACAGTGATGGAAAACTTATGTTCGAATGGATCCTTAACCAGTACCCAGGCAGTGTTGGACGTATTTAGACGATGTGGTGATTGTTACCCAGACCTTTGAGGAGCATCTTTCCATTCTGGAGGGAGTATTTAGACGTATTAGGGAAGCCAATTTGACTGTCAGTTGGGATAAATGTTTTTTCTGTCGTTCTCAGCTGAAATATTTGGGTTATGTTGTGGACGGTACTGGACTACATGTGGACCCCGACAAGGTCAAGGCTACGTTAATGTTGCCCACTCCAAAATGTGTGAAAGATGTGCGTGGGGTGTTTGGAGCGTTCTCGTGGTACTGTAGATTTATATCTGACCTCTCAATTTTGATCTCCCCGATCACAGCACTATTACGTAAGGGTAGGAAGTTTATTTGGACACCGGAGTGCGAATCTTCGTTTGGCACAATTGAAGAATGTTTGGTGAAGGCACCTGTGCTGAGTTGTCCGGACTACAATTTGCCATTTGAGGTTCACTGTGATGCAAGTGGATATGGGCTTGGAACCGTGCTCGTCCAGACCCACCCTGATGGAGACCGAGTAGTTAGTTATTTAAGTCGATCTCTGAGTAAGCAGGAGAGAGTTTATTACACCCACGCCAAGCACAGATTTTGATTCTTTGGGGATGCTGAGGTCCTTGTGGTCCCAATGGTACGTTGGACGAACCGAAAGAGGTCCTGGATCCGGAAACCCATCATCTTCTAGATCCCCACCGACTGGATCCCAGGTTAGGGACGAAGACCCGAGGTTATTATAGTAATCCGGCTATCCGGAGTTATTCTATTTAATTTTGAATTTAACGTTGCTTAATTTATTATCATAACTAGTAGGGTGATGTAAGAGAGACTAAGGTGTTTACATTTTTTTTATTTGTCGGGATTTGACGAAATTTAAATATGTTCTCTTTTTTTATATGCCATGTTTTTCTATTCCCTCTTAGGAACATTGTAATGGTGGAAATTAATATTTTTTTTTGGTTGTTCATAAAAAACTTTTATGATGAGTAATTTATAATTTAGCATTACTCCCCTGCGCCTTGGTACCAACGCCCAGACCTGTAGTATCGCTACTATAGTTAGTATATATATGTTATTTCAGGTTTGTGAACATCACAACCTCACGTTTACTTGATTTGTATTTCTTCTGACAGTCTTAGAATGACGACAACCATATTAATTTCTTACCAACCAAGTTTTTTTCTAGCATTTGTTATTATTTCTGTTTATATTATTTTAACTTATCAAGTAAGTTAGGACTTTGTTTGAGTTGACTTATCTCTTATCGCCGCTTGCTTTGAAACTTATAGGGGGGGTATATTGCTTTTTCAAAGTTTAATCAAAATTGTCACTGTGAATATTTTCCTTTTATTATAACTCGACATAATAACTATGGAAAAAATCGAAGAAATGTTTAGTGTCATAACAAGTAAGATGGACGTCATAAATAACAAAATGCAGTTCATGTTGACTGAGATGAAGGAATTAAAATTTAAGGAAGAGATGAATAAACAAAATTAGAAGATAGCTGCACTAGACAGAGAGATCAGGAGAAAGAATATTCTAATAAGAGGAATAGAAGACAACAAAGTGGAAGAGCATGAAAAAATGAAAAATATAGTAGTGAAAGTGTTGATGAAATTAGAAGAATGGGAAAACCAAAAAATGATATGCATAGAGCTATCTTACTGAAACTAACATCAGGAGACAAGAAATTTGACATACTAAAACAAAGGAAACAACTAAAAGGCACTAACGTTTGGATTGATGAAGATTACCCAAAAGAAATTGTTGAAGAAAGAAAAACACTGATTCCGTACCTAAAAGAAGCAAGAATGAGTGGACATAAAGCTGTCATCAAATATAATAAGTTGATAATCAACAGCAATGTTTATGGCGTAGATGACATAAGAACAACTTCATTCCAAAAAGCGTTGGCTTCAGAGGACAAAAAACGGAAAATAAATGAAAGATCACCAGAAACATACGGCATTGATGACAAAATAACGAAAAACGCGGAAAATACAAAAAACTGATAAAGAACAAGAAGGATAAAAATGGAAAGAGACCTGGCAATGAAACGGACAGCGCAAATGGAAGCGGAAATAAGTATGAAAAACGAAGCGTGAATCTAGAGGAAAACCAGAACAAACATAACATTGAAAATACAAACAGAAATGTCACAACGTCAGAGATGGAAAATAACAACGTGATAAATGAAATTGATGGAAACATATGGAACATTGCAACATGGAATGTCAGAGGATTGGCAGGTAAAGAATATGAATTAATACAAGAATTTAACAGAGAGAAATTAGATATACTAGGAATCACTGAAACCAAAAAGAAATGAAAGGGAGAAATCGAAATAGAAGGACATTTATTCATTTATAATGGAGTTTCAGTAAATAGTAGAGCTAAAGAAGGAGTGGGTTGTATCATAAATAAGAGACATATAGCAGCTATTAAAAACTGGGAAGGGATATCAGAAAGAATCCTCAAGTTACACTTACATTTAAAGACAGAGACAACCATATTCATTGTGTATGGACCAAACGAAGATGAAAAGGTATTGGAAAAAGATAAGTTCTGGGAAACGCTAAACGAAGCTATTGACGAGGCAAAGGGGAGATTAATAATAATCGGCGATCTGAATGGAAGAGTCGGAAAGAGAGATGAAGAAAGTAATGATGTAATTGGAATGCATGGGCAAATTGAAAGAAATAATAATGGAGCAAGGTTAATAACTTTTTGTTTACTCAATGATTTAATAATTGCTAATTCGTTTTACCAACATAGAGACAGTCATAAGTGTACAAGGGAAGTGAAAAGCCGAAACGAAAAGTCTATTATTGACTACGTAATTATCAATAGATGCAACAGAACGGATATTAGGGATGTTAAAGTGAAGAGAGGAGCAGAATTATAAAGCGACCACTATTTATTGAACGCAAAAATTAAAATGTCAATCAAAAGAGAGAATAACCGAACACAGAAATAACAAAAATTGAAAACAGCAATCAGGTCATACAAATTAACCGAAATGGAAATAGCGAAAAAATATAAAGAATTGACGGAAAAAGAATTCGAAGAAATTGAAGTAGCAAATATAGAAGTAGAACAAATATGGGGAAAATTTAAGTCAGTACTGATAGAAACTGCTAAAACCGTTTGCGGGGTTACTATCACAGGAAGCAATAAAAAGTTAACGAAATGGTGGAATGCACAAATACAAACACAGGTGAAAATAAAGAAACAAGAATGGAGAGAGTATTTACAAAAAAAAACAAATGAAAGCTAGGAAATTTACAAAACGCAAAGAACTAAAACCAAAGAGATGGTTAACAATGCTAAAAGAGAAGCCTGGGGGACGAATTTGGCGAAAAAATAGAACGAGACAGTAAAGGGAATCTGAAATTATTTTTCAAAGTATTGAAGACGCTGAGAAACGGTAGAAAGAATAATACAAGATATATCAAGAACAAACAAGGAGTTATACAAAGAGAAGAAGCGGAAATTATGGATAGGTGTAGAGAATATTTTGGAGAATTATTAAACGTAGAAAACGAGCATGAGATACTGAATGATGAGGAAGTAATCACCAATCAAGAAAAGAATGATATAAACAAAGAATTGATAATACTGGAGGAAATCAAAGATGTCATACAGACATTAAAAAGGGGGAAGGCAGCAGGACACGACAATATCACGACCGAAATGCTACAGAATATGGGAGAAAAAGGACTTCAATTAATAACAGACATGTTTAATAGAATATGGGAAGAAGAGAAAATACCGGAGGATTGGGAACTAGGAATAATAATGCCATTATTTAAAAAAGGGGAAGGCAGTGACTGTAACAATTATCGCGGAATAACAATACTAAGTATGGTACTGAAAGTTTATGAAAGAATTTTAGAGAAGCGATCACGGAACATAATAGACATTCAGTTGGAACAGTCACAAAGTGGCTTCAGAAAAGGAAGAAGTACCAATGACCATATATTCACAATTCGGCGAATTATAGAGAAAAAGTATTTGCAAGGTGAAAAAGTATACTTAGGGTTTATAGATATACAGAAGGCATTTGACAGCATCCCAAGAAATTTAGTTTGGCAAAGCTTAAGACAAAGAGGCGTTGGGAAGAAATTGAGGGATAATATAAGATGCATCTATAAAACAACCAGGAATTATGTTAGGAAAGACAATGCACAATCGTAGAAATTTGTAACAAAAGAGGGGCTGAGACAAGGGGGAGTACTGAGTCCTGTACTATTCATCACGGTGATGGACGATGTGTGCTTAAAGAACTAAAAAAGAAGGTGAAAAAGATACATGTAGGATATAGAAATATGGAAGCTATCAACCTATCTGAGTGTGTATTTGCGGACGATTCAGTTATATTCGCAAAGAACGAAAGAGACCTGCAACATAATCTATTGGCATGGAAAGAAGCATTGAAAATGCGGAATATGAATATAAATATAGAAAAGGGTAAAGTAATGGTTATAGGAAAAGAAAACGAGAACATGAACTTACAACTAGAAGGAACTGAACTACAACAAGTCAATAATTTCAGATATTCAGGAATACAGATACAAAGTAATGGAAAACACTCAAGAGCAAGCTACAAGCAGCAGAAATGAAATACTTACGTAAAGTAAAAGGAGTGACCAGAAGGGATAAAATACGAAACGAAATCATAAGGCAAGAGTTGAATGTTGAACCAATAATAGACAAAATACAGAGACAACAGTTGAAATGGTTTGGACATGTCACCAGAATGGAAAATGATATACCTGTCAAGAGGATATGGTATTCTAGAACACCAAAGAGAAGACAGAGAGGACGACCAAGACAATCATGGAACAAAGCAGTTGCAGAAATTCTAGAGAAGAGGAGTATTACATGGATTGAAGCAAGTTCAAAGGCTCGTAACAAAAAGGAATGGACTAAATTGGTCTACGAAAAGTAAAAAGCCACCCTAGGGCCACCGTAGGGTAAGCCAGGTTAAGATTATATATATATATATATATATATATATAATATATAACTCGACATAAGTGGATGTTTGCTTTATTTATTACTACCCGTTATTCTACTGGGTCTTGAGGGGGTAACTCATCGTGATTGGCCTAGGTGAAAGACTCAGTTGGCGCCCATCTACAAAAAAATTGTCTACATATTACTCTTTCTATCCGGAAGATCAAGCAGAGTAGACCACCCCTAACTCCGTCTAAGCGACGTCGAAGGCCTAAGGTTGTCATCCGGGGGAACTGACACTTGTGTAACCAAGAGGGTCATTTTCTTTTAACTTCAATTCTGACGTCTCTTTTCAAATTAATAACCTTTTTTTATAAGTTGCATTTTGGGAGGTTACAATCCCTTGTGAAAAGATTTATCTTAGACACAATAAAACTATCTATCTATTTATCTATCTATCTAATCTCCACCATATTTTCCCAATACACCGCCTCTCCCAGTTTATTTCCCAATTTCTCCAAAACTTCCTCGTTCTTCCAACATCTAAACACATGTCCCACATCATCCTCCACTTCACATCTCTCGCACACTCCAGTTTTTCTTTTCCCAATATTGTGGAGGTAACCCACCCTCGACCCATGCCCTGTGAGCACCTGCGTCAAGAAGTAGTTAACCTCCGCGAATTTCTGGTCCACCCAATTTCTCCTGCTGCTTTTAGCGCGCCCTCATACTCATACCACCTTCTCTCCATTTCCTTATCCATCCATTCCTGTACTTCATCTCTGGTCGCACCCCTCCAGCGTTTCTGTCTGGCTCTAGCCATCAAGTCCAATGAATAGGACCTTGACACCACTGCTGCTGCCAGTCCACCCACTGTCCTGTACGCCTGCAACACCCTCAGGAGTATCCCTCTCTGCACCCGTAGGAGTGGTGTAACCCTCGCATTCAACCCTGCTTTCGCACCCCACACTTCCGCGCCATACAACATACTCTGCTCCACCGACCTACCAATTACCCTCCTCTTCCACTCTCCCAGTCCTTTCACATCACCCATTAATCTTCCCAGCCATGCTACCCCTTACTTTTGCCTTCTGTGCAGCCTTCAACGTAAGGGTTTTAAAAGGATAATTGGCTATTCAAACACACCCCCTTTTTTTAAGAAGCCGTCCCTTCGCCGGCACCACCTCAGCCTCCTAGGCTTATTGTGGATACTCCTAGTGTTCTGACTACAACCTATTCAGCCAATCCATTCCCTGTATTAGCTCATACAGGTTCTTTGCTGGTTGGTTGTAGAAGTCTTTTGGAGTCATTTGGGTTCTGCCATACAGTTTCTGCCTTCTGTGATCCAGCGACTCACAGTTGCATAGTATATGCAGAGCTGTTTCGGTATCCTTTTTGCATCTTTTGCATGCAAGATCTCGGTTATACAGCCCTATTTTGTTTAGGTGCTCCTTTGTTGGAAAGTGTCCCGTAAGTAGCCCCGTTATGGTATTCCTGCTCATTGAGAGCAGTTCTTTCGCTACTTTTCAAATAATAATAATAATAATAATAATAATTCTTTATTTTCTTTTTGACAAACAACAAAGTTTGTATAGAATTAGTCACAATGAAAACTTAATCCTAATCCTAATCTAAAATTGACATGCAAATTATACTAAACAATATCTGATAAAATTTCAATCATAATACGAACAAACAAATAAATTATAATTATTCATACATTATTTACGAGTTAAAAAATTCTCCTGTGGAGTAAAAACAACGTTCAATTAAAAATGATTTTAACACTTTTTTAAATTCTATTAGTGTAGTACAGTTTCTGATGGTTAAGGGTAATTTATTATAAAACCGTTGACCTTGTATAGCCGGAGATTTGAAATGAATATTTCCCTTAGATAAAGGTACATGTAGATCATTACAATGTCTTGTATTAAATCTATGGACTTGTTCATTGGTCTTAAGATATTTTATTTTAGTATAAACAAACACACACAACTCAAAAATATACAAACACGACAATGTTAAAATTTCAAACTTTTTAAAATAACCATGGCAGCTAGTGCTCCGAGAAATACCAGCAATACAACGAATGATCTTCTTTTGAGCTATGAAAACATCATTAAAGCTAGTACTATATAATTCCCCAAAAACATAAACCATACCGTAGGCGAGATTCCGCTTGAGCATAGCACATTACCAGCTGCTTAATTGTTAGAACCGATCGAAGGTTTCTAAACTGATAATTAACTGAGTTTAGTTTTGAGATCACAGTATCGCAGTGTTTTTTCCAATTTAGGAATTCATCAATAAATAAACCTAAGAATTTCACTGAAGAAGCGTGTTCTATTTGTTCATTATTAAGTTTTATATTCATTTTTTGTACTTGCTTTTGCCTATAGTGAAAATGAACCATTTGAGTTTTTTCCGCATTGAGGTGAAGTGAATTTTCACAAAACCAACTGTATACAATTTTGATACGCCAGTTTCATATTTATGTACCTACAAATCGAAAAAAATAATTGAATAAATAATAAGAAAAGCAACTTGGTTGCACCAGAAAATAATCAAAATTTCTTTTTTGTATAATTTTATAGATGTCCTAGTGAAATACTGAATTTATATTTAGGTTTATTTATTTATATAAGGAGATATTAAAATATTTCAAATCAAATAAATTACAGTGTATTTGGGACATAATAAAGTGAGCTTCCACAATATTTCGTAAAAAAAAATACTTTTAATACTTTTTTTAAAAAGATTAAAATAAAAAAGCAAAAACTTGGTTATTTGAGTTGTTCACATAAATTTGGAGGTTATGTGTGAAAATTGTGGATACAAAAGTTGTAGAGCTTTTTATTACTCACAACTATGCCTTTTTTTCCGTAGGACTTGTAGTTTTGTCGGTAATCGAGATAAACCATTTCTTATCCTTAAAAACTCACTCCCTCTCACTTCCCGAACTCAGATCGCCCGTAATTTATTTTTTTCTTCAATTATATCATATTCCCCTCCTTTTCTAATGGGTTTTATCCTACTATTATTTTTTTTCACTTTTTACTATTTTTGAAGGCTTCGGCACTGGTCTAGACGGTCACTTTTGGTCCTGGAAACGCCAAAATAGAACCAATTTATAAATGTTATACTAATCTCACCCTACAGCATTTTTAAAGCAATTCAATTGTTAATAATTGCTAATAATTGCGCATGCGTTTTCGCTCATTTAACGACAGCTTTCAGGCTTGAGAAATATAGAAATGTTTATAGTTTTCAAGGTTATTCACGTTATTCAGATTATTCTTATGTTGGTTGTTCTGTGTGCAGTAGTGATGATTACCAAAATTTGTTCTTCCTGTATCCATTTTCGAAGTGATTCTCTCTTTTTTCCTCAGTTTAAATTGTTTTCAAATGTCAAATGTCGGAAAATATGCTTAAATGTGAGAATACTGGTTTTTAATTTCGCATACAATTTATATTGCATGCAATAAAGTCGTTGCAGAAAGGCTGTATTATAAGATTAGTTTCACAATTTTTTATTAGAAAAGTGAATTACTTTTGTAACATTGGGATTTATTTGAATGTTAGCAGGGCGGCAATGATATAGGTACCTACTTCAATATTTTTATGGATATATTCAGCTGTACTGAATAATTAGAAAATATAACAAATAGTACAACACAAATGAAATAAAGTCTTTTCCGATGCACGATAAGCACGTCTGTCTTCTACCGAGGTAAGAATAAGAATGCCGACAATGAATTGGTCATCTCGTCTCTTGTCGCCTCCGAGGATTACTGGCCATGCGCAGTGTCTCGCCTGTGGTAATGGGGAGGCAGAGTAGCAAGCAGCAGGCCTGGGGTATGAGAAATGCGACACAGGGACGGTTTGAGGAGACGAACTGTTAGCTAGGCTAGCTCTGAGCAATTCATTTACCCTGTAGTGTAGTGTGTTGCCTCCTTTTTGGAGTAAGATGGGATAAATCCCGTCTGGTCCCGGTGATTTATATGGTTTGAAGCTGTTAATAGCCCATTCTTTTTCGCATCTTCAACTGCCTCCGCTATTCGCCAGTCTATCCTGGATGCCCATCGTGGTCGATCCAGTTCTATCGCTGGAGAGTTCTGCGGTAGCATGGTATGTATTGATTCAGGAAAGTGTACCTTAATTAGCTCTTCCATGGTTTTTTTCCCATTTTCAGTGTATTGCCCGTTATCTTTTTTGATAACATGTATAGTCTGATTAGGGTCCTTGGAAAGAATCTTCTGCAGCCTGGCACACTCGTGAGTCTGTTCTCCTCACAGTGCCTCCTCCAGGAGTCTCTCTTGACTTTCCTTATCATTTTGTTGTATTCAGTAAGGGCCCTCTTATAATCCGTCCATTCTTCTGAATCTTCTTTAGTTCTATTAAATTTCTTTCTCATTTGTCTCCGTTTTCCGGTAAGTTCATTCGTCCACCAGGACACATCTCTGTTGGATTTCTTCCTCACCGTTGGGCAGTTGTTTTCAAACGCTGAGATAATTGCTTCCTGTTAGGTCTGCTGCTATCTCTAGGACTGTTGTGTTCTTAATTTTTACCATCGCTTGGTCTAAGCTGTTAACTAGTTCTGCATTATATGCTTCCCAGTTCGTTTTTCGCGGGCTACAGTAGAATTCTATTTTCGGTTCGATTCCCGAAATTTGAAAAAATATGTGTCTGTGGTCGGAAAAACTTTCTTCCTCGGACACATGCCAACTACTCACGAAGTTACTTATGTAATGAGTGCCAATCGTGATATCAATAACCTCCTTTCTGTTTGAGTTAACGAAAGTTGGTTTATTTCCTTCATTTAATACGTTCAGATTGTTAGCCGTAATAGATTCTAGTAATGACTCACTCTTTCGTTGGTGTTGGTGCTTCCCCAGTTTAGATTGTGTGAGTTGGCATCGCACGCAATGATCAGCCGCACACCCTTTTTCCTGGAGTATTTGACCAGGAAATAGGCGGATGCAAGAATTGCTTCTCCAGTCCCATTTCCCTGCCCCAGTGTGATGAGGACCGCCGTTAAGTCCCTGCAACAAAAATTCTTCAGCGAAAGGGCTTTTATATCTTTCTTAATAATAATGCATGTTCTTAATTGGTCAGAGGTTCTGTCATAAATGCCAATGCCATCCAGTCTCATAATCTTACTTCTGTTAATCCAGGGTTCCTGAAGAAGAGCCACGTCATACTTCCCTCTTATCACAGTAAGTTCCGCCGAAGCCCCTGAAGTACCCTGAATCTCACCACCCGACGAGTCTCCCCACCAGGACCCTCAAAGTAAGTTAAGCTTATAATAAGCTTTCAACCGGTTAGCCACCAAGGCCCCATGGGAGACCTCATCGATGGAATTCCAAGAAATCGATGCCTAAAAGCGTTCGGTTATCCTCAGCTTCGGGAAGTATGATGAAGTCTATGTCAAATAAACAATTTCCGATATTTATCTCGACAACAGTGCTAAGTATTTGTTGAGCTCGACTGGATCCATCGGCCACGGTTACAGTAGCTTGTGTCTTCTTAAACAAAATACTCGGTATCAAGTTCTCGTGCAGGGATCTGCCTGCAACGCTAGTTTTCGCCGCTGTATCTAGGTGTGCTATTCCAGGAATACCTTCCACTGTAGTTGGAACTGTTGGAACCTGTGTACTCAGATGTGTAAGCGTATTTAACGAGTGAAAGTGAATTGATTTTACTTTAGCTCCAGGCGGATTCTGAGCGCAAATGGGGCAATTACTGCGAATATTACCCTCATATGTATTAAAAATCCCATATTAAGCGGAATCTTATCGGGATAAGATTCCGCTAGCTACCGATAAGATCCCGCTAGCTATCGAAAATGTTCCTGTAGGGCCGTAACTATAGTAACGAGTGTTGAAATTGCGCATTCGTCATTGTGACATATGGCAAATTTTAAAATTCGCTGAAATGTCGCGATTTGGACAAGATTCTTCAAGTTCTATTCAAGAAAAAGTGACCGAAATTGAACCCAAAAATACAATACTTTTATTTCTTCTACTCGAGAAATATTCTACCGAATTACACTCGAGCATCAGAATAGACCTGATACCTAATTTTTATTCAAGCATAAGGAGGAGGGCTCTTTTAACAAAATATAAAAATAAACTCATGCAGCTCATGCTTCCATAAAAAATTATCGGTAATTTTGATGCACTTGTGTAATCACTTATTACCTATAATATCTACCTATAATATCCCTCCTTCCCACATCCGTAGCATGTGATCCCATTAAGTCGAGTTTCTGTTTTGGTCTTACTGACGGTGACTGTAGCGGAGGTGGAAGAGTCTGTTATGGCAGAAACTGCAACGGTTCTTTTTATACTAGTCCGTTGAGGAGCTGCTTCTAATAGGTTTGTTCTTCCGGGTGTTTTAGTGGTTGTCTCGGATTCCTCCTTGTGGAGCTGCTCGATTTATCTTCCCTTTTGGAGAAGGTCAGTGTAGTTATTGACAGTGTTGTGAGATCTTTTGGCGTATGTTAATATGGAGTAGTCCAAATACCATATCCAAATGTGTGTTTTCGTCATGTGTATTGGGCGGCAGCTGCACCAATATGGCTCTCTTCTTGCATATGAACTCGCCAATCGGCACATTTTCTTCCCGGTGGTCCTTGAAGAGTTCAACATATACTTGATATGCCAGCTTGGAAGGTGAGAACGCACTCCGGATCAGTGTAATTGCTTGGGCCCATGTTTTGGCTTCCTCCTTTACCTTTTGCCACCAAACTGATGCGTTGCCTGTCAACAATAAAGGCAATCCCTCAAGGGCGTCAGCATTTGGAATCTTTTATATCTCCTTGTATATATTGATCGTGGTAATGAAGGATTCAACTGTCATATGACATCTTTTCCGATCAAACCTTGCGTTACATTTACTGAAGCATCCAATCTGCGCTGAAGCTGGTTGTATCACCTGTGAGGCAGTAATTGTTTGAATCGAGCTATGTACATTGTTCATTGGTCATCTGCATAATTGTTTTGTTTGCTAATCGTTCACTTCACCGAGGTTCTTGCGTAAAACCCTGAATTTGGTCGTAATTTTTAAAAAATTGACTCAAATCAGCCCAAGAGATTTATTATCTATTAGTTTCCTTAGTGTAGAAGCTTTTCGCGCTCGCAAATTTGGATGAGCGATTATATTCGTCTGAGAATTGAAAGGCAGAACAAATTTTTTCAGTGTAGGAACTATACGAATTATTCACAAGAGTGCAGGGATTAACTGAGTATTTACAAAACAATGCCAAAACTGACGAGTTTGTGCAAATGTATGGTCAAATACAAAATTTCAACAAAATCGAATTGGGACTGACAAAATGAATCGATAATTTGTCGAAGATCCTAAGAGTTCGAGTACAAAGCCACAATGTTGACGATTACCATTATAAACAATGCCAGTAGTGAGCCAATGTTTTTACGTCGGATAGTAGCGCGTACAATCCAGACAAACAAAGCCAAGCAGGTGGCGAAATGTTTACCGTGAATTTGCGATTTTCTATTCGTTAGGTACAGAAAGACAAGAGCAATGCCCAAATATTTATTAGCGAGTGTCTTATCGAATCTGTATATTTCTGACAAAGCAACGCCCAAGTTCCTTAGCAGTTGATTATCGGGAAATATTTTATTTCTAATCTTCAACAAAAATAAAAAAATCCACAAAATAAAATGAAGCTTCTCCACCTATTGTATCACTTGCTAGGAGAAGAGTACAATATGGAAAACTTGGTAGCTTATCTACGTGCTATTCAGTTTCTACACAAAGTTTAATTTATTACCAAAATTGTTTTTTTTTATATCTTCACTGTAGTAGTACTTAATTAATATTTAAATATTTATTGTTCATTTGGTAGCACTCATAACCTAAAAAATGAAGCTTCGCGTTGGGGGCCAGTAACATTGGGATTTATTTGACGGCTAGCAGGGCGGCATAGTGATGAGCAAAATTGGTCTTGGTCTTGGTCTTGGTCTTGCGAAAAAGCAAGACCAAGACCGATACCAAAACCATTCTTCGACTGGCAAGACCAAGACCAAGACAGAATGAACAAGAACAAGACTAATACCAAGACCGACTATGCAAGACCAAGACTAAATACGCAGGAGTCAACCAAAGGGGTAGGGGCCCGACCACATTCTAATATATACCTAAATCAGAGAGCAGCGGCAGGGGT
>CAJUYG010005032.1:0-14920 GCA_910591675.1 Galerucella calmariensis | reverse complement strand
ACAGTTTTATTTTCCGTATTAACTTTTTTTATAAGGGTTGGCTTTTGAAATTTAGTGGCTTGTTTCTGTCTTTTGTGTTGTTTAACGTAAGTTTTTTGATTTTGTTGGAATATGTTAGGATCATCACGAGTTTTATTAATTGCCTCTGTGCGTTTATGTTTTTCTTTTATCAAATCGTCATTTATTTTTGCGTAAAGGAGTTTTGAACGTTCTTTGTGATCGTCGATGTAATGGTTTATTAGAATTTTGTCTATGTCAATATTAAATGGGTCGTTATTATTTAAATGCCCTGTAGTTATATCAATTGGTTTTAGTTTTGTTGTTGAGTGAATGGTATGGTTGTATGCTAAAATGGCATAAATCATTTTCATAGAAATTGGTGTTTTTAGGAAACCTTTTGTGTTTAATAGTCTAATATGTTCGATGAGTGTAGTCTCTCGATACAGCCTTGTGATTGAGGGTGATCAGGTGATCCAAAATGAATTTTTATTTTGTGCAAATCTAGGAGTTCTGCTATGACAGAATTTTTGAATTCGGTTCCGTTATCGGTGAATATTAGTTCAGGTATGCCATGATGGGAAAAATATATTAAAAGATTATTCACAATTTCTGTGCTTGATAAAATTGATAATTGGTAGGCTTGTGCATATTTGGAAAATGAGTCTATAATTGTCAAAAACTTGTGTTGTTCTATGGTAAATGTGTCCATATATAAAATTTCAAACGGTTTGGTTGCTGTTGGTGTTTGATTCATTTTTATGGCAACTGGGTGTCGTTCGTATTTAGCTCTTTGACAGGGTTCACAGTCATTTATGAAAGTTTGAATGGAGTTTTTTAGAAAAGGCCAGAAGTATTTGTCTTTGATTCTTTGATAAGTTTCGTCAATTCCTCGATGATTTGATTTACCTTCGTGATAAGATTGGATTATATCGTGTATATCGTTTTTACTTGTAACGTCAATTAGTTTTTTGGTACATCTTTTCAGTTTTAAAGAGGAATGTTTAAAATATTTTTGGAGGGTAACTAGAAATGGTTCGTATAAGTCGGAATCTTCAAAGTATAAGTAATATTGGGTTTCGGGGTTAATATAATTTTTTACGAACTCCATAAGTTCTTTTTCGAAATTATTTTTTGATAGTTGCAGGCTTATTCTTTTTGTTTTCGAATAAAATTTTAATTCTTGGATTAGCAGGAGAATGTAGTACTGAATTAATGAATATTTGATTTTTTCCATAGTTAACGGCCGTGGAAATCGTAGAAATTCCGAAAATTGGATTTGGCCCGCTATTAGAATGTACTGTTTGATCGTCGCTTTCAACTAAGTCGTCGTTTGTATTCGGTTGCTCGTTTATTTCAGTTTCTGGTATTGTTGTGTTGTCAAAGTCATGTTCTACTTGTAGTGAGTCGTTGTCGATATTTTTGTCTTGATTAGTCGTATTAATTTTAGGAATAGGAATGGTTTCAGTATAAAAATCTATTGGTGGAGTTTGATTACTCGCAGTTGTTGGCTCATTGTTATTAAGTGAGCTTCTATTTAAAGAGTTATAATTTTCAGTGTCCTGAATAATATCGTCTATTTGTTTCCCAAAGTCATTTGTCTCTTTTGTGTGAATTTCAATTCGAGATAGTGCGTCGGCGTTTGAATTTAAACTTCCTTTTTTGTAAATAATGTTGTAGGTGTATTCAGACAGTCTCAATTTCCAACGAGTGAATTTACTATTTTCGTCTTTCAAAGAAAAAAGCCATTTGAGTGGTTTGTGGTCGGTAACTATATTAAATTCATTTCCGTATAAGTATGGTCTAAAATATTTTGTGGCCCAAACTATCGCCAATAGTTCTTTTTCTATAACCGAGTAATTTTGTTCCGAATCATTTAATGTTCGCGATGCATATGCTATTGGACGATCTTTTCCGATAGGACCTTGCGATAGCACTGCTCCTATAGCAAAGTTGCTAGCGTCTGTTGTTAAATTAAATTTTTGGGAAAAATCTGGATATTGTAAAATTGGTTCGTTTATAAGTAAGTTCTTGCATATCTCGAAACAGTTATTAAATTCATTGTCATGAACGATTTTCGCTCCCTTTTTCAAACATTTGGTTAGGGGCTTTGTGATTTTGGCAAAATTTGGAATAAATCTGCGATAATATCCCAGCAGACCAAGGAAACCTTTTATCTGCTTAGGAGTGTTGGGTATCGGATAATTTTTTATAGCTTCAATTTTATTTGGGTTTGGTTTGACGCCTTCGGGGGTTACTACGTGTCCCAAATAAGCTACCTATTTTCTCAAAAACTCTGACTTATCGACTTGTATTTTAAAGTTTGATTCTCTGAGGCGTTGAAAAACATTTTTTAAACGTTCTAAGTGTTCTTGTAAGGATGTGGAGAATATTATAATATCATCCAAATAAACAAGACATTGTTCGTTTTGTATGCCACGAAGGATATTGTCCATGACACGTTGGAAGGTAGCAGGTGCTCCTTTCAACCCGAATGGCATGCGCAAAAATTCCGTTTTCGGTGGTAAATGCTGTTTTTTCAATATCGTTTGGATCCATCTCGATTTGGTGGAACCCACTAGCTAAATCGAGAGTGGTGAAATATTGACATTTTCCTAACTTGTCTAAAAGATCGGTGATATTAGGCAAAGGGTACTTATCATTTACAGTTTTAGCATTTAATTGACGATAATCAATAACAACTCTCCATTTTTGTTGACCTGAGGCGTCCATTTTCTTTGGAACTACCCAAATAGGGGACGACCAGGGTGAGTTGCTTGGTTGAATTATATTTGAGTTTAACATTTTTTGAATTTGTTTTTGAACCTCATTTTTGTAAATAAACGGATATCTATATGGTCTCGAGTACACAGGTATTTCGTCAGAGGTTTTTATAGAATGTTTTATTTTATTTGTAAAAGTAAGCGGTAAGTTGTCTTGGTAAAAAACGTCAGAAAATTGTTTGATTAAATTTACAATTTGTTGTTTCTCTTCTGTGTTTAAATGATCAAGTCTAATGGTTGAAAAGTCTAGGTTTTGTTTATTAGTGTCGTCAAAATTATTCAAATTAAATTCTTGAATATGTTCTCTGTCAAATGGTTCTACTGTAAGTGGTTCTGAAAAGTCTAATGTGAGTTGATCGGTACCGTTATTTAAAATTGTAGTCAATGCCATACCCTGTTTAGCTATAGTTAAGCTTTCGGGTATTTCACAATTGTGAATTTTTTGATGTGGTATAATAATTTCTCCGTCTGAGATTGACGTTTTAACTCGTATTACTTGTTCGGATCGTGGGGCAATTTTGATTAAATTCAATTCATTTCCGGTACGGTGAAAAAGTAACTGAATTTTTGAAAAGGGTGTTGACAAATAACCTTTGTCGAAGTCTAAATTTGCTTGTAAAATTTTTAAGTTGTCTAGACCTATTAACCCGTCAAATACGTTATGAAATTTAAACAAAAAGAATTTTAATTCTAAGGGTTGTGGCAATTTAAATATTTTTGATGCTGGTAATAAAGCACTATATTTGTGAGCGGATTTTTGAAATACAATAGATACTAAAAATGGGTCCTTTTTTATTTTATTTGGGAACAACTTATATACTATATTTGGATCCATAAAAGATTTTGTGGAACCTGAATCAATTAGTATCTTTAAGTCGTATTCCGGAAATAAAATATAAGGTAATTCACTAGAATTAGTGTTATTGATACATATAACTTGAGAATCTAATTCGGCATATGATTCCGAGGCCTTTTTTGAAAATTTCCGTTTGTTTGTTCGAGATCAATTAAATCAAACGATTCTGAATTATATGCTTGGTTGCTTTGTTCGATATAGCTATTGTTATTTGAAATTTCGTTTACTTTATAATCATAATTATCTTGCTCAGAGTCCTGAAAAGAAGTTTGACAGTCGGTATTAAACAATTCTTCAGAGATAAAATTCCTGCGGGGTCTTTGATTTGAATAAGAAGTGTTCGAAACGTTTGGCACGTTACGGATAGAAGTATTGGAGGGTGTACCTCTGTTAAAGGTGTTTCGAGTTGAAACACTCATTGGTGTCGGTTTTGGTAGGTTTTGATTTTGTATTTGGTTGGGCCTAAATACATCGTTGTTTCGGCTTTGTCTAAAAACGCTAGAACTGCTTGGAAAATGTTGATTTCTCAACGGCTGGGGCTGAATTGGAATTGGCCCTGTTGGAAAGGTATTGGCGAATGCGTTGTTGGGGGTATTTGAATTAAAATTGTTCCATTTCGATGATTGAATTGATTTTGATTATTTGAATGAGGGGGGTTATTGAAATTGGGTCTTTGCTGTTGCCTCACTTGCAAGGAATTTTGTCTATAAGAATTTTTATTTTGATAATTTTGGAAGTAACTGATGTTATCTTCCTCTAGGACAAATTGCAATGCTTCGCTTAAGTCGTTTGGTCTCATGCAACGAATTGTTGTTCCTAAGGGTTCTCTTAGACCAGATAGGAATGTTTTTAAAGCTAGATTATTATATAAATCTCTTTTCAATAATTTATTGCCTTGAATGGCTTCATGCAAATCTACATAGCTACAGAGAAGATTAAGGATATTCAGAACTCTATCATAAAATTGTTGAGGTCGTTCATTAAAATTTTGTCTCATCATTACGAGATCACGATTTAAACATGCCTCGTCTCTTTGGTCTGCGAAATTTCTTGTAAGTGTATCTTTTAAAGAATTCCAAGTAGCGACATTTTGAATGTTTACCACTAATTTGGCATTGCCACGCAGTTTTGAAATTAATGAATTAAGTAAATATGTATTCTGAAAATGATGGGGTTGCTCTCTTAAATAAAATGTACCAATAATTGATTCACAAATAGATAAATAACGATTAAGTTCATTCGGGTTACCATCAAATTCTGGAACACAGTTAAGAAATTCAGGTTTAAATTCTGCCATTATTGGTCTTATCAAATTGGGATTATTTGAATTTATTTCTAAACTTTCAAGTTCGCTTACCAAAGATTCGATGGACATATATATGTTCAAATTATAATGCAAATTTATTTATGTATCCTTATTGAATTATCTTATCTTAATTTATATAAAAAAAAATTTTGCTAACTGTGTACTATCTGTTTCTATTTATCCCTGTTTAATTAATAATTTCTTTGACTTACATAAAAATGATGATGAATTTGAGCATATCCACTTAACTATGAGAATACAATCCTCGCAAAATTGGACGATTCTTGTTCCAACTTTCGTCGCTTCGAATTGCAAGAGTGCTTCGATGGTCTTCGATAGATGGGTTTCTCGATTTTCGGAGAACCACTCCACTTAAACACCTCCACACACGAATCACGACTTAAAAGTTCGGTATATCTAGTAAATTGTCGAAACAAACTTGATCACGTTCGATACGTTACAATCTAGATATCCTACTGACTGCGCCAGAAATGATTTGGAATGCCCAAATTATGTTTTTAAAAATTATTTATTATTTTAATTAAATGAAAATCTTAACAATGATTAATCTTATTACTATAAAAGCTAACAATGGAATGAATTTGTAATTATGAATTTAGAAAAGAAAGAAAAGATAAAAATGCTGTGTCGAAGGTTTCTAGGAATTATGATAATGATGACATCTGCTTATCATACGTGGAATACAGATGTAACTCCAGCAAGAAATTACATGAAATATTCAGTCTAAACACTGATTGGCTACTTAAAAAGAGTCGGGCTGGAGAATGTAATCTAGGTTCAGAGGACCACAATAAATATGAAAAGGTGGTAGTTGAATATGCCGATTAGCCACCTCATACAATCTAATTTAGAGCAAAATCAAGGTTCGATATGAATTTTAAAATTTCGATTTATTCATATTATACCTGATAAAAGTGTGATTTTGATCTTGCTAACATTAAAAGTTATTTTTTAGTGAGCATTTATTATGATTGTGAGCAGTTTCTTTGAATTTGAAATATTTCGACATTTAAAATACTTAAAGTTCCACATATTAATTTTTCATAAGTAGATATCCAAATGAATCTTGTTTTATGCTCTACGCCAGGGGTCTGCAACCGGCGGCCCGTGGACTATCTCGGTGCGGCCCGCAAGCCTGAGCCTTCTGGATCTACTGTGCTATTGATTTTTGTATTGTCCATCAAGAGGCATTGTGCTCCAAGGTTATATCCTGGAATGAAATAATGGATACCTACTGTACTGTAACATCCACTGTTAATTTTTTAAGAAGAAATGGGCTCACACACCGTCAGTTCCAAAAGTTTTTGGAAGATCTGGAAGCTGAACATGGTGACGTGGTTTACTACTGTGAAGTGAGGTGGCTCAGTCGAGGTGCCGTTTTGGAACGGTTTTTTGATTTGAGGAAATAAATTGGCAACTTCATGGAGATGAAAGGAAAGCCAGTGGAAGAGCTTACTAACAAACAGTGGATTATCGATCTTGGTTTTTTGACTGATTTGAATAAGGAACTGAATCAGCTCAACAAACGCTTGCAGGGAAAAAATAAATTGATTTGCGATATGTATTCAAATGTAAAGTCATTCTAGATTAAACTGAAACTGTTTATCAAGCATATTGATGAAAAAAAGCTTGACCATTTGCCTAATTGCAAGAAAGCCGTGGAAGAAGCTGGAGATAATTTTGTGTGGCAAAATATTACAATGAGAAACGTGTTAACACAACTACAAACTGAGTTTGTGAATCGATTCACAGACTTTAAAAAGAGCTCCCTTAACATGGAAATATTCCAAAACCCTTTTGCAATTGATATTAATGAGGTACCAAGCAATTTGCAAATGAACATAGTAGATTTGCAAAGTAATAGCACTCTTAAAACGGCATATAAGGAAAGCACTGACTTGATACAGTTCTACGGAGGTTTGAGTTTTGAAAACTTCAAAGAATTGAAATAGTTTGCTCAGCAGATAATAACTATGTTTGGTAGTACATATTTGTGTGAGCAGACTTTTTCAATTCTCAACTACCGCAAAAATAAGAATTGTTCGCGGTTAACGGATGAACATTTAGACGCGATACTGCGCGTGTCTACTACTAAAATGAAAGCAGACGTTAAAAAACTTGCAAGTCAAATGCAGCCGCAAAAATCTTACTAGTTCTCACTTTTATGTTAGTATAGTAATTCAATTAAAATAGACATGATTGTATGAATATATATGGGTTTTATTTCAAATATTAAAAATACATGCCCGAACATACAGTGTGCGTAAGGTGCTTCGGAACCTTACACCTTACACAAGTACGACAGAGAAACAGCTGAATGAGAGAGAAAGATAATTATACGCGGTCATCGAATGGTCATCGACGCGTGTATTTAATTCCAGTTGGGTGTGGTTCTATGTCCGATAGTGAACGAATGCTCATTGCCCTACTATTTCAACCGCTATTGCCAGAAGCGCAGATTAATTTGTACAAATGATATTTTTCTCTCGTTTTCGTTGACTTTTTTCATGCACAATAGCTAAAACAAAACACTTTCACTTGGCAACACTGTGTTTTACAGATAGAATTCACATTTAAACTGCTATTACTAGGTCTTTTCGCTACAAACGTTGATCACGTTGGAAGCGCATGCCATTGTATTTGAAAATAAAACATTTACAATTATGCCTTCATTAACATACTTAACCTGCGAAAAAGTGCAAATTGTAAGATGGTATTTTGGAGGTCATTCGGCTAATGAAATCGTTAATTTGTTTAATGTGGCATTTGAAAATCGTCCAATTCCTTCAAAGTCAACAATTGTGAAAATAATTAGTAATTTCGAGAAATATGGATGTGTTTCGTACTGTAGAAAATGCCAAGCTTCGGAAGATCCAATCGAACGCCCAATTAACGATGAAAGGCAGACTAGAGAATTGAATGTTTGTTTAGCAGTTGAAACAGGACAACCATCTTCTTCAAGACAAATTGCTGAATAGGTCGACATGGATAAGAGAACTGTACAGAATATTTTAAAACGGAACGGGTACCATTGTTACAAGGTTCAGACAACGCAGGAAATATTTCCCGAGGACAATATCAGACGAATGGATTTCTGTGAGGAGATGATGGAACGTCAAAATGCTGACGAAAACTTTTTAAAAAATATTTTATTTACGGATGAATCAACTTTTTCACTACATCAAAAACACAATCCATCCGTCACAAGATATTGGTCTCGGGAAAATAAACATCTAACCATTCCAATCCGAACGCAGTATCCGCAGAAGCTAAATGTTTGGACGGGTATTCTAGGTGACCACATTATAGGTCCTTTTTTCATTGAGGGAAACTTAAATTCCGCCAAATATTTAGACTTATTACAAAATCAAATAATTCCTGCAGTTCTCCTTATACCCGATGTTGATCTCAACAGAATTTGGTTTCAACAAGATGGTTGTCCAGCCCATAATTCAAGGATAGTAATGGATTTTTTAAATTTTACATTCCCCGAAAAAATTATTAGTACTAATGGTACAATTAAATGGCCTCCAAGATCACCTGAACTAGCTCCAAATGATTTTTTTCTTTGGGGATTTTTAAAAAGTACCATTTACCAGCATGCATTTGAAAGAGCTAATAATTTAAATGAATTGAGGGTGAAAATACAGAACGTTTGTGCCAGCATTACGCCAAATAATCTTAGAGATATGAGATCAAATCTTTATCACAGATTTGGCTATTGTCTGGCACAGCAAGGTGGTTTATTT
The DNA here is from genome assembly GCA_910591675.1 of Galerucella calmariensis. Lineage (NCBI taxonomy): Eukaryota > Metazoa > Arthropoda > Insecta > Coleoptera > Chrysomelidae > Galerucella > Galerucella calmariensis. The sequence goes on along the minus strand of CAJUYG010005032.1, from coordinate 6,208 downwards.
GAGCACTTAATTCATTAAAATTATGTTTACCTTTAGAATAAATTTTTATTTTTATTTTTTCAGGAAGTTTATATTTTACGTTTAGAATAGGTGTAGGTACCTTATTTTATTTTTTCAATTTAATTTATTAATGGAAGGGATTTTTAGTTTATTAATTGTGGTTCTCTCAAGAAATGCTGTTTTATTTTCAAGTTACAATGGCTAAAATAATATCCTATTGTAGTTAGAAATTGTCAACTTGGTCTAAAATGGTCATGTTGACAAAAATGAATTTTAAGATTTACAGGTTACGTAATAACGATTGTATTTTTATATTTCTTTAACGTCCTCACTCCTTACGTCTTGGGAGCATACTGAATTACCATTTACCACCACCAACTAGTTAAAATAGGAGGGCAATGAGCAGTCGGGCACTCTCGGGAATAAGCTTACGCCCCCTAAGGTGAAACAAAGTGATGATTGTGCACAATTATTCTTCCTCTCTCTTTCATATATCCTTGTCGTACTTGTGTAATTCGTACCTAGGTTCCAAAGCAGATTTCCCAATCGGTATAAATATGATAATTTTTTACTGGATATAGTAACCAATCAAATTACTGAATCTCAAGTCATGTGTAAAATTTCATCCAATCACCGCTGTATTACAGCGACAATCCCACTCATGTATAAAAATTCCCATTTGTGAATACAAAAATCGTAGTTTGCTATCGGCTAAATAGGAAGGAAGAGAATTTGCAAGTGGATAAAAATATCGGATAAATTACGTTACCGTAGCAACGCTAGCATTTACTGTTTGTTTATCAAGAGTTGGGCGTCGCATCAGTTTGACAATTGTAAATGTCAAAAACAGAAAGAATTAAACAGCATATAACAATTCCAAAAAGTATGTCGAGATTTGGAAATATTTGCGAGGCAGAAATAGTAAGGGAGATTGAAAAATCAACTCCAGAAAATACAATAAAAACTCATTCCTCCATATGGAATCAATTTAGTGAATTTTGTAAACAACGAAACTTCAATTTGGAAACCGAACAGTCAGTGGAAAATGTGGCAGGAATATTGATGGACTGGGGCTTTAATATGAAGAAACAGAATGGAGAAGATTATAAAGAATACGTGGTGAAAACAATGTGGAACACAACAGCGAAAATGTTGCAAAACATGTATTTCGAAAAATTTAATGTTACTTTCAACCCTTTCACTGATTTGGCTTTTAGAAATCCCGTGATGCACGTAATTCTAAGCGAAAGAACTTACAAGGTAATTTACAAAAACGTAAAAATAGTTCAACAGCATTAACTAAAAGTGAAATTGTTAAAATGGCATTAATATGGGATGATAATAGTCCCATAGGTCTTTTAAAAAGATTTTTTCATATCGCTGCATATGAATTAGCTTGGCGAGGAGGTGAAGCTGCAAAGTGTAAAGTACACTATTTTAAAGAAGAAAAATCAAATAATGGTGATTTAACTGGTCGCATTGAATATAATACAGTTTTTTCCAAAACATGTCAGGGTGGCTCAAACAAGTGCTGCGATAGTAAATGGCTAATAAAGAACATAGAAAACCCTAGCATATGCCCAGTGACATTGTTTTATAAAATATTGTCACATAGACCGAACCATATTACAACTGATAGATTATTTATAACTCCCAATCCGTTTTGGAAAAATGATTCATCAAAAGGTTGGTACAAAAATGTTCCTATAGGAGTCAACGAAATTCTTAAGTGGACGAAAATTTCAGCTGAAAAAATTGGACTGGATACAAAGAATAAAAAAATTTCTAATCATTCTCATCGCTCAAGCGCCGTATCAACTTTAGCTAAGGCAGGTATTAATGAACAAGAATTAATTAAAATAACTGGACATTCCTCTTCCAAGTCTATAAAGCCTTATCTACAACTTGATAATGAGCATCATTCGCATCTTGTGACAAATCTCCGAGATAAAGCTTTGGATAATGAATTAGCCACAGTGTCAACAACATCCATGTCAATGTCAACAACAAAGTCTACATCAGTAAAGGAGCAAATTTCTACTGGACCAATTGTATATAATAATTGTATTTTTAACAATTGTACTTTCTAAACATTATATTTCTACTCATTGTTCGTTTAGTTTGTTAAATAAAGTTTAATTGAATTGAGTTTTTTATTCATGGGATTGTCTTACCAAATACCACGCGAGCTCAGATCTAGCAGGATATTTTTTCCGATGGTTTTCTCATACTTACTTTCATGTAGGTAATTTAACTCGATCTGTTCTGACAAAATCACTCGAGCTACGCTCTCGTGATTTTGTCAGAACAGCTCTCGTTAAATTGCCAATGAAAGTAAGTATTCGAAAACAACCACAAAAAATATCCGGCTAAATCTGAGCTCTTGTGGTATTACTCCCGACAATACCCTACATGTGGTGTTTTCAGTTTGGTGTTTATGTTTTATTAAAAATTAATTGAACGTCAAACTGACAACTGGATTAAAAATGTCGGAAAGATTTGGTATTGCATCTAACGATTCAATTAATTTACCAATTGTACTTCTCACAACTGTAGTTTTAAATAGAAATGAATAATTTTTGATTAAAACTAATAAAGTTTGTATTGAAAAGTATTAAGCGTCAGATTGACAATAAATTTTTTGATATCTACAAAGTAAAAAATTATCTTATCGAATACTCCTCGGGTCTTGATAAATACTCAAAATTTTGTCGTAGAGAATCCTTCAAGCGTGTTGCTCAAAGATAATAGCCCTCGGCCTGCGGCCTTGGGCTATTATCAAGCAACACGCTTTCAGCATTCTCTATGACAAAATTATCTCGGTATTATCAAGACCCTAGGGGTATTACTACTGAAAATAAGTGCGGCCCGCACTGATACTCTGGCACATATGTGGCCCTGCTATAGCAAAAGGTTGCCGACCCCTGCTCTACTATACGCGAACTAGTTAATTTTACAGCAAATCTTCTAAGTTTGCCCGTCCCTAACCTCTAAGGTAAAACCCTTCGAAAGTAACTTCGAAAAAACCAGTGAAAAGAGAACGCAAAATATATTGAAATATCAGTTTAACTCTACGAAAATCGGCTATGCATAGAAAATAGTAACATCGGCATTACGTCTATATTTCCACTTCCGGTCGTTAACGATATCCTTTATCCTTTTACACAGTTTCAATATCGGCTTGAAATGAAAACTCGAATGCCGAGATAAAATTCCCACCTCGATATTATTTATTGGTGGAATTTTATGTGCTGCTGCCGCTGCAATGCCGCTTCCTTCGTAGGCACGTATCTACATAATTTATAAACCTGTCTGATAGGACTGGGATAACCGAAAGGTATGAAAACTTAGATAAGAAGTATAATATATAAGGTGATCATATTATTATAGATTTTATCTTCTATTTCCAAATTATCCTAACCAATATTTAATTCCGAAGGAACATTTAAATTATTTGTAAGTTTGAAATGTTCCTTTTGCCATGATGCAGGTTTACCTTTTTCAGCTGTTCGATACGGCAGGGTGCCAAAACGGTCGAGAGAAAGGAGTACTGATGAACCTTCGAGGGTAACCACTTCCGACGCTGATCAATCTGATGCAGAAACAAAACAACTTGCTGTGTACGACGTCATTTTGAGTGTTTCACAGGCACATCATGCGAATTGCGGGTAAGTTTATGATCAATGTCTCTCATAGAGAAATACTAAGAGAAGCTTGCGGCTAAATCGGATGTAACTCGAAAGCAGGAAATATACTTCTTCCGGTTTAGCTGAAAGGCTATTTTTTGGAAAAATGGAAGATGTGAGCCGTTTTGTTTTAAGACCATTAGTTAGAGCTGTCAAAACTCAAAAATAAATAAATATATGCATAGTATATCAATTGAAACATAACCATCCAACGTTCTTTGCGAATTCGTTAGACACTTTGTCGATGAAATCGTTCAGGTTTTTGAAAATGTGTTGCCAGTGTACACTCGTCATTGCAAGGCCATTGAGTCGAGCTTCAGACATGGTGCTTCCCAACCAGGTTTTGATTCTCCTAATGTTGTATTGTATGTATGTATGTATTAATTTTTTTTGGGTGACATTCATCGAGACCTAAAAGATCTATTGTGCCCCCTTACTTCTACTTAGTTTCTGAGGAGAGTCTCAGAAACTAGTAGTTCCTTTAGTCCTATTTCCCGGAGGAATTTTGGGATGTCTGCAGGCTTCAACTTAGGTAAACGTCCTCTTCTATCCAGTAATCTCCCAGGTGCTGTGCTCTAGGATTCTAAAGTGCTGTGCAGTTGGAAAGTATGTGGATGGAGGTTTCTTCTTCCATACCACAAAATCTGCATTCTTCTTCCTCCACTATTTTGAGCTTTTTCAGGTTCCCGTTCAGGCGACAATGTCCCGTTAAAACTATTAACGCAGTTTTATTTTGACTTATGCATGCATTTGATCTAAACAGGTTGTAGTCACCCAGAAGAGTCTTTGATTGTATAAGCTCTACTGGTCAGATCTTCTCTTTTTCTCGGCTATACCTATTTCTTCCATTATTACATTGGTGCTGATTCTGCAAAAGGGTTCAGGCCCCCAGAAAGGTATTTCAGTCCCCCTCTTTGCTAGGCCAGAACAATATAGTCACCTTACTATGGATTCCAGGACACGCTGGAATAGAAGGAAATGAAACTTCTTCTAAGGATACTAAATGACCTTTCAACTGTACAGGTCGTACAAGGTAAAGCAACAAAGATCTTCAAAGTCTTCTGAATTCCAGCAAAAAAATCTTCAGTTTCCACAACACACACTGAGTTTGATCGATTCTGGTTTTTCTTCCCATATTTTTTTCATAGCTTTATCTCATTTTTGTAAGACCGTAAAAATTTTTGAATTCCTCGCAAGCCTTTTCAAGCTTTTGTTATTTCTAAAAAATTTATAATTGAGTCCAAATAAGCAATTGTTATGGACCCGCGCCAGAATTCTGAGTGATGTTTGTCGGGTGGTTGCTACGGTCAAAGATTACAGAATCAAAATATAAGATGTTTCACTCTAGGGCGGTTTGATTCAAGCTGCTGTCCCAAACGGACGCCGCTCTCATAAATTATGTTTACCATTCGCTTTTGTTGTCAATAACGAGACCGGTAGATACCGGAACAGTTCGAAGAGCATATTTTATTTTAAGCTATACAGGGGTAATTAGAGAAATATATATTTAAATTAATAGGATTCTTTATCACAAAGGTTTATTTTTAATTGTTAATAATTTCGAAAAATATTCGTGATATAAATTTGAAAAGGTAAGTAAAAAATAAACTTGAATTTTTAAAATGAATCAATTCACAGTTTTTATCCAGCATCTTGGTAATTTTGTGATACTTATTGATAATCTATCAGATATTTATCACAAATTAAATAAAATATACTCATTAGCCACCAGAATAATAGGGCCACTAAGGGCCAGTTGTATGAAGCATAGTTAACCTAATGTCTATGGTTAACCCATGATCACAGCTATTAGAGTGTTGTACGAAACGTAGTCAAGAATTATTTTGGTTAACTCATGAGTTAACTATGCAATTCACTGAACCACCAAAAATGGTGGTTTAACTAAAGTTCACGGAATAAACGTCAAATTCTGATGTGACATATCTTACAATTGACTGTCATATACTATAATTTCACAACTTTTTATTGTTTACAATGGAAAACGTGGATTATTTTGAAGAGTTAACGGATGATGAGGATTTTCTAAAAATGATAAGAGAAGTAGAAGAAGGTTTATTTACTTATTTGTATACGACTTTTATTCCTTATTGAGATTTTATGCTGGGTTTTTGGTTTATGGAGAAACGCTCGCATATTTCCAACCAATTTCCAAAAATCATTTTGAAGAGTGGACGGAAAATGAGTTTTTTGATAGATTCAGAATATCAAAAGGCACTGCAATTTAATTTTTTTTATATGGACCACCGCCAGTGCCTTGAGCATAACATTTTTCGTCAGCATACTTTTTCTTGACTCTTTTTTTAATATTACTATATTTATTCAACAGCACGTCGCTTGTTCGGTGTGTAGTTGAAATGATAAAATTAAATTCTTCAGCCAACTGAAGCCACAAATTTGTCTTATGCCGAGAACTTTCTGCATCCGTTTTCTTACACTCTATAACGTACTTAGCAGCTAGAGAAATCAGCGTCGATTCTTCAGATGCACTGAAATTTGGAGTA
>CAJUYG010005031.1:1094-14921 GCA_910591675.1 Galerucella calmariensis | reverse complement strand
AACTTTATTCATAAATCATTCTTGTACTATATCTCAACAAAAAAAAACACACTGAAATGAGACTTTTCTCATTTATAATATAAAGATATATAACGCTTCGTTGATCTCAATTCGGTCACATTCTCTCGCTGACTGCTTTTCATTCTGTTCCAATTTCATATTTTTATGGAGGCGGTAATCACGTCAAATAACGATTGGCCGGTTCCCCAGCTTCCCTCCCGAGAGATTTTGATGCCTCTGATTGTAATGCAATTTCGAAGGCTAATATCAGACGACATAGTCGGCGGGTGATTTTTTTATTATTCTAAAATTAAACTAACAAGAAAATTGTATTGTTTACAGTTTAATAACTTTTCCAGAGAAACTCGTGTAGCGTGTACCATTTCAAATTGACTTTTTCCACCAATGCCATATAAATCAAGCAGTATCGTATACCTACAGTAGCTGTCAAAAAGTTCAACAAAATTTACAGTTTCCATATATACACTGTGTTATTTATAAAATGCGATATAGGGATTCATGTACAAAACTGCCAAACGCGAGCTAACTTCTTCACCAAATAGCGCTCATAAGGAATATTAACATATTTGAAAAGGTCGTTAAGAAATGAGTTTCTCCACGACTAAATAATAACGCACAAATTATTTTTACATATTTAGCCACATAATTATATAAATTCTTAACACCAGTGAATAATAAAAAGAATTCATTCTCGTTAGCCAATCACATTCTACTATTTCCAGAATCATCAGAATCATCTCTTTGAAACGTCAAATACCTAAGAACGCAAATCGCTTTTGACAGCGCGTCGTTTGAAACGTCAAAATAATTATAAAATCATAATTTTACGTATAATAAGAGAAAAAAATGGACAACAGGATAGTGAATATGTACGCCTCCCGGAAGGCGTACTCCTCCGTCTTTTTTGGCAAAGAAAAATTGACATAGACTGCCTGAAAATAGTAATTTAGCTATGAGAATTTGTCCCAATATACTGTTTTTGATACTTAATCTAACAAAAAAATTGAATAAAAATCTTTGAGTCCTTGGCATAGGTACAAATAACTATTGTAGCTAATTGAATTGTTTTCTGTTCTATTTCTATTTAGTTTATTGAACGATTTTTTATATTCATCAATAGCCTTTTCACATTCGGAAATCCACCATGGTATTGGATTTATGTTTGTTAAGTTTCTTCGTTTTCCCTATGTGTTTTTCTGCTGCGTTAATAATTACTTTAGTGAAAGTGTGATGATTGTGAATCCACTGGTATAGTCATACCAAAGGAAAAACATGCCAAATGTACTTTTGTCTTTTTTGGCAAAGAAAAATTGACATACCTACCTACAGTGCCTTGAAAATAGTAATTGAGCTATGAGAATTTGTCCCAAAATTCTGTTTTTGATACTGAATCTAACAAAAAAAATTTAATAAAAATCGGTTGAAAAATGCAGATTTTACGGGGTGCTTCCTTACAAAATGGGTCACACTGTATGTTCAACCTCACTGTTCCGTTTAAACGTGAGAAACTCATTTGTGAAGTTCCTATCGCTGGAGACATGCTCAAATTGATTGGCAAAAATTTCAGCTATTTTTTCAGTATTTGTTACAATTCTGTCATCATGTGCTATAAATGGTATATTGGCAAATTAAGTTTTCCTGATATTTTTCTGAATTGTTGCCATACTGATTAGAGTTGAGCTGTTTATGTCACTAATGAATTTTTTCCAACTACTTTTTCTTGTAGCTTTCAGTATAAACCTTGTTTTAGCTTTATTTTTTTTGTAGCTGATTAAATTGTTTCTGATCTATTTCTCGTTAGTTCATTGAACGATTTTTTATATTCAATAATAGCATTTTCACATTCGGAATTCCACCATGATAGGGGATCATGTTTGTTAAGTTTTTTCGTTTTCCCTATGTGTTTTTCTGCTGCGATAATGATTACTTTAGTGAAATTATTAAGAGTTTCATCTATATTATCAGAGATATCTGTGTTTTTTGGTAGTGCAAATATATCTGATTTGATGTGCTATGAAAATTTAATCAAGTCGGCGTGCTTATAATTCCATTTATGGAGAAGAATAGTCTACTTTGGGCTTTTGGTCTGAGACTGATATTTGAATTGGGTAGTGATCACTTCCATAAAGATATGGAACAGTGTCCCAAGAAATTTGGGTTGTGATACTCGTATCACATATTTATAAATCAATTGAGGATCTCGTTCCAGTGTGCAGGTTTTCCCCTGTGAGTCTACAATCAGTTAAGAATATTTAGAGTTTGTGACGTTGAAACGTTCTCAATGATCTTATCTCTAGTGTTAAGACCGGTGGATCCCCAAATTGGATTGTGGCTATTAAAATCTCTTAGTAAAATTCTGGGCTGTGCAGTTTGAGACAAGATGTTAGTGATATCTTCGGCTTTCATTATCTGATCTGGGCTTCCAGGTGTGTATTCAGCGGAATATTTGTTGCTTCCATTCTATTGCATACCCAAGTAGCACAAATTGCTTTTTAAAAACAATATCTATCCCACTTTCTTATATAACTCAATGCTGTATAAATAAAAGATGAAAACAATTTTTTTGCATCAATTAAGTATCTATACGTCTAAAATAGGCACAAGTAATACAGCCTTGCTTAGATTTGTAATGGGTACATGAACGCTTATATGGTAAAATGGAAACCTCTTAGTTTTGTTCTTTCAGCGTCTATAAACCACTTCTAAGGAGCTGCTGTATAACTTCCGAAAGTAAGGTATCAGTCTGTTTGTAAATGCGTTAGAGGTTGCATTTATAAAGCTATCATATTATGGTGTTCATAGATTCACTGAAGTAACTTTTTAGTTGTTTTAAAGCAGATATATATCTGAGTAGCAAAAGCTATATAAATATTTAAAAAGCAAGGCATTTTCATTGACACACATGTATATTGCTGGGTTATAGTTTCCAACAAATGTAAATTTGTAATTATGTATTATGTTATTTGAATAAAGTTCTTGAAAAAAAAAAACAGTTATATTTATAAATTATTTTTAACAAAGATTTTTGAGGGTAGAGATTATTTTCAAAGGTCAAACATCATATTATCATGGCATACATATAAAACGAAATGTAGTTTTTGCCAACTTATAAGTATTTGCTACCAGCCATGGAATTCCAAATTTGCTATGCCATGAAAATTTTTCTGTTGAAACATGCTCTTCTACTTTGGAATAATAAAAGCGCCATCGAAATATCTAGAATTGAATGAATAAAATATTCCATATGTTTTTATTAATTTTTTCATTCGTTATTAGTGAAAAACTATACAGGGTGGTCCAAAGGAAAATGGAAGATTCTTGGCCTGAAAATATAACAATCTGACGCAACTTCCTTCAATAAAATATCTATGATAAGAAAGATACAGGGTGGCAATGTTGAAATGTCAAAGATGTTTTTTCTCAGTAAATTGGGAGATTTTGGATATAAAAACGTAAAAATTCAAAGATAGGGGTTTTAATGCCTGAGAAATCGTAATATGTTATCAGTCTTGATGTATTATTGTCATGTCATATGACAATATTGTCATAGATTTCGGAATCGTACTGCTTGTTAACAACCCGACTCCGAAGGCGGAAGGTTATTACCTCAAAGCAACATCCTTGAGGGAAGTTATGCAAAATTATTGCAAATTATCAATATTTTCGCTATATTATAGCTGGTAATAAATTTGCAGACATCAGCGCCTACTAACATTATTATTTTTGTGCTAATAAATGAAATAAAAATATTGAAGGGGGGCTTGAAAATGCGAATATTTCTAAAACCAGTAACTTTTGAGACTAATGATAGGTATACCTTTTTGTCGCAAAATGATGCAGTTTCAATATTTTCCAATAAATAGAGGGATACCGTTAACGATAACTGAGTTAATCGCACAGTCATACCAATTTCATAGTTTTTGTGGCGCCCTCTAGAAAATACAGGATTTCCCTATGCACTAAAATCCATATCTTCAAATTTTTACGTTTGTATATCCAAAATATTCGAATTTGCCAAAAAAACATTTTTGATATTTCAACTTTGCCACCCTGTATCTTTCTTATCATCGATATTTTATTGAAAGAAGCTCTGTCAGATTGTAACATTTTTGGGCCAAGAATCTTCCATTTTACTTTGGTCCATTACTTACGGTTCACCCTGTAGATCGCAACACCTCCACTTGCTTTTGTTACGTTTCCACAATTTTTGAAGAAACAAGTGTAGTCTTTGAAATGAGATGGAGAAGTTTCTTTCACAAGTAGGTATTCGTAATGTGTCGTAGTGGGTGTAAAACCCATTTATATTCGACTGTAAAATATTGAATTTTAATTATTAATGGGCTCATTTACATATTATTTTTTATTTCACCATTAGGAAGAGCACATCCTTTTGAGGCTCTGTGCAAAAAAATTAGACGTCAGCGAGACTCCTAGGTCGCCTAAAAAAATTATAAACATCAAACACCGCTCCTCTCCGAATTTCAGGCGTGACGTCATAGCATATGAAATCTCTCGTTCAGAGAGTGGATACCGCGCCGATCGGTTTTCGGTTAGATGACTACTTAGCTAGTAACAGTAGGTATTTTGCTTGCTACTATGCATATCATTTTTTATTATACGTTTTAGCAAACTCTAAACAGTGTTATGTTTGTGAAATAAGAACGTTTATAAATAATTCAAACTACTCGATACAATGAACCAGAACCAGAGTAAAAAAAGTAAATTTTTATTATGCGGTTCCAGAATGTAAAAGTACTACGATTAAAACATCTAACAAAACATTTATTTTTATTAATAAGAATACAAAAAAAACGGAAGCAGTGGCAGAAAAGCATTAAAAGACCGGATCACCTCTAACAAATATCTTATTTTTTACCAGTGAGGTGCATGTGCATCTGAATCTGATGTAAACATTTGGAACTAATATTACCTGCTACATCAAAATACGTTTTCCTCGTTCTTTTCAACATTGATGATTTAATTTCCACTACACATTCATCATAAATAGCATCTGGAGAAGCTCCTATAATTTGGCAGTCTGCAGTTAAAAAAATTCCAATTTTTTTAAAGTTTTTTTGGAATTCGTTTTTCAAGAATTTTAAGTACGTTTTCAGTATTGTAATATCTAAGCCTACTATTCGTAATTTATCTTTTTTTTGCTTCTTCAAGGTGTTCTGAAAGACTATCATTGATCACCACTTGATTTTTTTTCTTTCCAAAGACCATGGTAGTTATAAACTTTTTAAAGGTCTAAGCTGATGATAAATATAACACTGTCTCCGTAGTGGACGGTCCCTCCCTCCTACGATGGAGCCTCATGAGAAAAGAATAACATGCTTACAGTCTCCCTCAGAAGCAGGACAATAACACTTAGCTTCGTCTATTTTTTCAAACTCAAACAGTACAAACAACTTTGTAGCATTTTGAATTTAATTTATGCTCAGGTGTCATTCCCGCTAATAAAATACAATTCAAAGTTTTGACTAGCCTGTAGCGTTACCTCCGTAACTTTGTCCACCAGACCAATAATAAAATAAAACATCTGAAATCACCCTGTATATCATTCGAGAGAGCATGTATTTATGAAAATATTGACATTTTTAATCATTCTTGCCGGAAAACAGCCAATAACGATGTGATACACAGTATAAAATAAAATATAATTTAATAAACTCGTGTTTTTTATTAAAAAACTTCATAATCATTAGCAAGTCCACTTCTGGAAGATTTAATGAGTCTGTTTTTTTAAAATTAGGTCTACACATTTTATTTTATTAACACAAACATTTTGTAAGTAATTCAAAATAAATAAATTCTATGCGAGGCACGTTACAGTCAATAGCGTACTGTTAGTGCACATTCACTTTCATATGCGGTGACGTCACAATCATAGTCTTCACCCCGCTACGGTATGCTTGTTTAATTGGTTGTATTAGGAGAACGACATATTCTATTGACATGAAATTCTCAGAATCATATTTTTATCCTTAGTACTTTGTTTTATGACAGTTAAAAGTGATTTAAAAATTTTAGTAAACGAGCCCATTTCGGAAAGAGACTCTTGAGATGCTGCTATAAAGTTATCAAATTCGTTATCTGCGTCGGTTTTAAGGAGCTGCAATTCTCTCATCAATTTAGTTTTTGTTCCAGTACATTTTGTTTTGAGTTTCTGATCTGAAGTTTTCATTATTTTGACTTTTCAAGCACTCTATAAAAAATACAGTAGCCTCAAACGTGAAGTCGAGAAGGGTCGTTATTATATAAGATTTATGATATGTGAAGCACACTGTAGAGATTATTAAATTGGTATATCATATTTTCATTCCTTCTTATTTTGTCAAAACCAAAATGCTTTGTGGAATCGCTTAATCTATAAAACGATCAACCTTATTGGCTACATATTACCGGGGTGTTCATATGTGGTTGTTCCACCCTCAAATATTAGATAAAACATAAATCTGTGTATGTATGTATTAGTTTAGGGGTTGTTATGGTAATTAAGCGTGGAATAAGGGAGCGGAATTGAGTGGCTCCGGAGGCGATATATCTTCCAATGTAATATTCTTCACGGAAAAGTATACAGGCAGATACATTTTTGTGTTCTGACATTCGCTTTCACTCTACTTTTTAAAGTACAAATACATCTTGTTAGTCAAAACAGTTTTTTAGGGTAAAAATAAATTGAATCATGAGAATATAATTTATCGTGTTGACAATTTCATTTGAAAAAAACTCGAATACTGAGATCATTAATTCTGTTTTCTTCTTTTCTTTTGACCGCAACTGTATCAAGTCCATTAAACTCGATCGCAGAGATGTAAGAAAAAACCCCGAGAACCATTTCAATTACGAAGGACTCAGAAAAACAAATAGCCCGATTTAATATAAAATACAATCGCGCCAGATCTCACAGTGAATTCTCAGCTAATGATGTCAATATCGACGTCTGTCTTTTTATTAAAATAAGTCATTACCGGTTATATGAATTATACATAAGCAGGACCGTTTCTTGAATGTTAGTAAACAAAGAAATATGGAGAAAAAAATATTCTCGTTGGTTGTTTAATTTCCTGTTTCGGTTTATTTGAAAAGAAAAGCTTAAATTCTTTAGCATAAAAACAAAAAATCATCTCAAACTAGTTTGTTACTTCAGTGCATTTAATAATGCATTGCTTAACACGGCCCTGTATCGAGTTCGAGAAAATTATTTTCACATCCACATATCTCCAGTCGATAAAATCGTTGTAAACGTTTGTTCATGGTTTTTTGAAATGTCCATGTTTGACATTCCCTATATTGAAATATGTATTTGTACATATTTTTATAATAGCTTCGGTATAAGTATAACGTTGGTGTCTTAACAGTAATCGTTGGTGATATTACACATTAATTTTTGAATTCTTCACAAATCCGACTTCGGATAATATTGTTAAAGAATGCGTTTCTCTTTTACGGCAATCATCAACACTTAGTCAACAATTTTTAAACTCAGAAATACTTTCTGCAGAATTTCTATCACTTTTTACGGTTAGATATTATTGCGTCAACAACTCAGATTATGACTTTTTTTATTTCTTCCTTTGACATTTCCCAACTCCATGGCTTCAAATTATCTTGGCAACCTTCTCCTAAACCTCTATTGTTTAATCTAGTTTTGCATTTGGCAAGTTTCTTCTAAGGTATAGGTACCTTCTATTCAACAACGTATTTTATGTCTTTAAATACTCTACATTTCCAAATTTAATGATGATATTATAACGAAATTTTCGTTACTTTTCAAGTTTATTAAAATTCCTGATCAGTATTCAACTCTTGCTCGTTTATCTCACTAATTAGTAAAATCTGGCAATTTACGGGCGAACGTCGGTAATAATCACGCAGCATGTTAATTAAACCAGTATAAACTTTTTTATTTAGGCCTGGTATTGATCGTTCTTAGATATATAGAATAGTGACATATCTCAATTATGTTGACATTTTTTGCATATCCATAAGATTGTGGCAACTGTATACAGTGTGTCCAGAAGGACTCTTCAAAGTAAAAAAGCTGCAAAATCTATAGCTCATTATATTGATTTGAGTGATAAAGCTCAATAGGTCAATATATTATTATACTCCTTTATATCCAATTATTCACTTGTTTTGATTTTAACGGAAAAATAGTTATAATTATTCCAATACCCTATCTGTATCTGTAGGAATTTGAAGGGTGGGTGATCCCCACAGCACTTAGGCCACAATTGGCCCATTGTGCATCCTTCTGAGGTTCAGACTTCCTTCTGGCTCGTCATGCAGCCTACTTGTTTGAAGTAGGCGATAACGTCGCCGGAAATAAGCTTCCTCATTCTGGCTTGTGTTAGCCTGTACTCGCCGAATACAGAAAACCTAAATTGAGAGAGTGTCGGACATTCACAAAGAATGTGTTCGACAGTCTCATCTTCCTGTTCACATCCTCTACAGAGTGAAGTGTCAGACAGACCCAGTCTGTAGAGGTGTGTTCGTAGGTGGCAGTGACCGGTCAGAATACCCGTGGCTGTCCGAAGGTTCTGTCTGTTCATAGTCACGTATTTTTTGGCTACTTTGCTGTCCGGATACTGCAGCAGTTCCTTGGCAAGCCTGCAACCTTCTGCATCGTCCCATCTACCCTTAAACTTATCAAGGGAGTGTTCCTTTATTAGGTCAATCATGGCCGACGCCGACAGACCAATGCAAGTGCCAGGCCCAAGAGTTTTTGAGATGCTGCTTTCCTGGCTAGTGAGTCGGCAATGTGGTTACCTTTCGATTTACTGTGCCCCTTGATCCAATACCTTATATATAACTGATTACAACCTTATTATTTAAATGAGGAAGTGAAGCAGATTTCGGTTTAGTAGTTAACTTTTGAGTGTCTCATTTGAAGCTTGGAGTTATCTAAAATTTGTATGAGTAACTTTTTTGGTATCTTTCATGATAACCGACCTACTGAGTTTCTTCATTCATTCGTTTGTTGTGCTCAACATAGGCCACTAGTTTGACTGATAGTTTTTTCGCAGTTGTGATGGTTGTATTATTTCTTCTCCAAAGTGCTTCCACCCGACTCCTTGGAAATTCTCACAAAAGCAAAGTATGTGAGTAAGTGTTTCATTATATAGTTCACATTTTCAGCACATAAGCTCACTAACTTTACTCATTTTGTGCAGTTGTTTCCTCAAGGGCAGTATCCAGTCACCAAGTCGCTAACTGTCTTTAAATGCCTTTTACCCAGTTTCACCAGGAGCGGGTAAACATACAACACGGCTCCTCCAACTGCGCATGACTCAAGACTCTGCCAAATTTAGAAGTAACATAACAATATTGAAATAAATATGTAAATATCAGAAATATAAATTAAAAAAAACAAGAAAACCCAGGCCCGAACCCGGTTGATCAAAGTGTAACTATGTTTAGAAATATCAGAAAATAAGAAATAAAAAACTAAAAAGAAACAAAAAAACCCAGACCTAACCGGGTTTCGAACCTACGACCTCTGAGTTGTAAGCTCAATACCCTACCAACTGCGCTAATTAGCTCACATTCAGGCATATCGAATAGAAGGTGGAGACCACTCTGATGTGAGTATGTTATCATATTATATTTATATTTCTCAAACTTAAACCGTTTGTTTGACGTGAAATAGTTGAAATATTGAGGCTATGGAATAACTAATTCATTGAGGCTATGTTTGTTTTGGTCTTGTCTATAATTCTTATTATTAATTTTAATCGTTTACTTTCCTTTTTCAGTTGCCAGATGGTATTGAAAATTATATGCAGTATCATGTGATGGGGTCAGTATCACAAGTACGTATGAAACCAGGATGAATGCCTCGTAAATTTATATGCCAACCTATGAAAGTTAAATAAACTCGCATGAGCTTAAAACTAGTTTGATTATATCTAAGTTGGTTGTATCTAAGGTAAAGATAAATACAAAATTTAACTACAAGAAAGTTTTCACGTTTCTAAACTCAGACGAGCAAAATTCTTGATTTGTTGCGAGGAAATCGCCCAACATCATTACATAAGTCCTGGGCAAATTTGAGCTATTTGCCTTAACAAAGCTTGGTTTCGTTGTTAGAGTAGAGTGGAGTCGATAAATCACACGTAAAATAATAAAAGATCAATCCGAATGCGTAATCAGTAGTATTCACATCAACAAAACACAGAGAATGAGTGTATTGAGTATTGACTGACAGCGGAGTTTACTTAAGCGTGACGCCATGCGCTGTGATTGGTGTTTCAGTCAAAATGGCCGATTGTAGTATTTTAATGTTTTATTTTATTTAAAATCTTAATAATCTGAATTTTTTAAATAAAACTAAAGCAGTGTTTTGAATTTTTTAATATGAACTCTCTCCTAAAACCATTATATCGACGATTTTTTTATACTGCCTATTCCCATATTTTATTTAATCCATGGTTAGCATCCTAAATCATGCAACAAGACCGCTTCTCCCAATCCATCGTTCTTAGTATTGATTATGTTAAAACTCGCGCATAATAGGGTACAAGCATAAATTTAGCTATTGGTGGGACTTGACGCTTTACCAGGTCTCCTAACACCTTGCATGTCTATTTTTTCAAAAAAATATAAACTTTACTTTTAAAACGACTTTAAAAATCATAAAATTTGAAAGTCTGCCAAAACGCGCTTTACGTCATAAAGATGGCTGCCCCATGGTGTGACGTTATTTGTTCACGTTCTCATTCGTGTATCACGCTCTGAGCTCTTGTGACCTAATTTGTTTCTGAAAGCTTTAAAAATGGATTAAGCCAAAAAAAACTTTGTATTCCAAATATTGCATTTTTCCAGTGTGTAAATCAACGTCTATTAAAACTCCAGACAAAATATTTGTTACTTTACCTGGTGGCGCAAGCAAAAATACACCTAAGAGAAGCGCATTACTTTTGTTTGTGAAGACCATTTTAATGTAAGTACCTACTTCCATGCTGGTAATTTTTATTCTTAAAAAGTTTGAGGTTATGTACCTATATGTCCAGGAATCAACCATAAAAACATCATTTTATTACGACCACACATCGAAATATAGTTGGTATATATTATATAAATAAAACATAGTTTAAATAGTACTTACGATAATGCTTTAACTCCTCTTATTTTCTCTGCATTAAAGCAGATGTTCGAATTCATAAATTCAAGCAGCATAAATGAGTCTACTTTGGGCAAGTTATCAGTTTGTGCTTTTACAAAACCTTCGCTAGCCATATCTTTACTCACAAAATATGAAAGAATCGTCACTGAACACTGAACTAGTAAATAAAATATATTCTTCCAAAAGTTTTAAAATATCCTCGGAAATATCGAATATTTATGAACACTTTCCACTTTACGTTGACTTTTAGAAATAAAAAAAAGCACACACAAACACGTAATGGTCTCAAACAAACATATAAATGATATTTTTACGTCGATTAAGCAATTAATAGTTGATTGAAATACAATATAAACACACAACTACTCATAACCTAATGCATTACTGACATTATTGCATTATTGACATATGTAAACACAAGAGATATGACATCACACGTATCATCGGTAGCGTTCGGAAATCCTCGAGTTGTGGTCGGAAAGTGCATTGAAATTTTAATTTTATTTTAAAATTTGGGAGTAATTTCCAATGGAAACTGGTTTATTTCCTATTTTTAGTAATTTTTGATATCATATTTACTATTATAAATTAATATCCAAGCAAAATATGAAATATGCGTGTACTCTATTTAACTAGTAAGCTCCACCATCATGTAAATGTCTAGTATTCACACTCATGTTTTGTGAATGTATCCACACTCATCTTTTGTGAATGTAGCTTCGTTACCAACAAATATTTGAAAATAATTCATCATCATGTCCTTTTTTCAAATGAAAGGGATACAAGCTTGCTTTTGATTAGTATTTCAAACAGAAGATTAGGAATAATTGAGATACATTACAGCTAATCGTCTTACAATTTCCATTAAAATATAATCCTCATATCCCATGAATAAGTGTGCATATATGTATCTGTGTCTGTATCTGTAAACATTTGAAGGGTGGGTGACCCCCACAGCACTAAGGCCACAATTGGTCCATTATGCATCCTTCTGAGGTTCAGACTTCCTTCTGGCTCGTCATCCAGCCTACTTGTTTGAAGTAGGCGATAACTTCACCGGAAGTGAGCTCCCTCATGCTGGCTTGTGTTAGCCTGTACTCGCCGAATACAGAAAACCTAAATTGGGAGAGTGTCGGACATTCACAAAGAATGTGTTCGACACTCTTATCTTCATGTTCACATCCCCTACAAAGTGAAGTGTCAGACAGACCCAGTCTGTAGAGGTGTTTTCGTAGGTGGCAGTGACCGGTCAGAATACCCGTGGCTGTCCACAGGTTCTGTCTGTTCATAGTCAGGTATTTTTTGGCTACTTTGCTGTCCGGATACTGCAGCAGTTCCTTGGCAAGCCTGCAACCTTCTGCATCGTCCCATCTACCCTTAAACTTATCAAGGGAGTGTTCCTTTATTAAGTCAATCATGGCCGACGCCGACACACCAATGAAAGTGCCAGGTCCCAAGAGTTTTTGGGAGGCTGCTTTCCTGGCTAGTGAGTCGGCAATGTGGTTACCTTTCGATTTACTGTGCCCCTTGATCCAGCCTAGAGTGACTTCGTTGTTGCTACAGGCTTCGATCAGGGACAGGTGACACTCCAGTACTAGGCCTGATGTGATACGTGGTCTGTTCAGGGCTAGTAGTGCTTGTCTACTATCCGTGAGGATGTGAATTTTATTACCTGTGGTGCTTCTTTTGGTAATCTCTTTTGCGGCGATGTAGATAGCAGTGAGCTCTGTTTGAGCAATGCTGACATTACAGCCCATCGCCCATTTGATTTTTAGATTCAGAGATCTGGAGTAAATTCCACATCCTGAGCCCATATTGGTTTTAGAGCCATCGATGAAGATGCGGAGTGCGCCTTCTTCTGATGTGTTATATTTAATGATTACCTTGTAGGGCCTGTGAAAGGCATATTGTGGTGAGATTGCGTCCGTATTTGCCTGCAGCAGTGGGACCTCATTGAGTGCCTCACGCCATAGGTTACGTCTCAATCTACCAGATCCTACGTCAGGTTGTATACCGGTAGAGCGTAAGCGTGTCATGGTCATCAAAATAACCTCCTTGATGAAGTCTGCATATCTTACAGCTCTATGGTTGCTGGAAATCACCAATCCTTCAGATAACCCTGGATTCATGAAATAAAAGTACTACATTCAAATACAATTGACAAATCGTATTCATGATTGGGCACATTCTAAGGAATGGTTCAACAGAGTTTTATAATTTAAAAGAAATTGGTTTTGAAATTATTTGAATTAAGACGCTGTTACAGTGCCATCTTATTTTTCAATTTTTTTCAAGTGCGTTTCTGGATACCCTGAATTTTCATGAATTTTCATGATTCTCCAAAGAATTAAGGAAGCTAATCACGGAGGAAATCGTTCGAAACTGTTCTGGAGAAATTTAATCAAAAAGTAGACGATTGAAGTCGAATGGCAACAAAAAAAAGAAAACAAAAATAAGGAAAGCAAGGAAAATCTGGAAAGTTTTGGAGAGCCCATAAGTAAAATAAATTTAAAGTATTCAAATAATGTATGTATGTTTTTTGTATGTTCATTAACTAAGACCTGAAGGATCTATTGTACCAATTTGTGATGAGCAAAGCAAGACCAAAACCAAGGCTCGGATAGTCTTGGTCTTACTCAAATCGTCCTGTCATGGTCTTGGTCTTGCTTATAATA
>CAJUYG010005030.1:0-14923 GCA_910591675.1 Galerucella calmariensis | reverse complement strand
TACTTAATTTGTTCTGTTATCGGGACTGCCCTAATAGTTTACCCTGGCGGGATTAGGTTAGGTTACGTTAGGTTTCTTATTATTCCTGAAATAAATGTACAAATACCTTTATCATTTAATTTATTTTATATTTCGTTAATCTCCTCAATTTTGTGTTTATCTTGTTGCGCGCAATTTGGCTCCTAATTTTGGTGTTCTTACTTACTAAACACCTTTTAAACAGGTCAGTTTTCACCCTGACGGGAACTCGAGTGCCAGCTTAACGTACTCTAATTATGACACAGGTAGAGTGGTTATCCTGACGGGAATTCGCGTGCGTCCATTTAACCAACAAGTGTATTAATGAGGACCATTAACAATCGAGATCATTTAACGCACGAGCAGAGCGAGTGCGTTAATGTTCGAGATTGTTAATTGCCCTTTCAATACTCGTGTTAGTTACAAAGCTTTCCCGTCTACTGTATCAGTTTTATTCGTTTTTCTCAATATTTGAAAACTGAGAATGATTATTTGTTTCATAGGTTTCATTGAAATGTCACAAAGATGGTCGCTGGTTCAAATGTCACTGTTTTCGTTTTTCTTAATAGTATATTATGCAATGAGCACAAAATGATGCCCATTTTGCACGAGGATGAAATTTGCAGCACGAGGCAAGTGCTGCAATTCATACGAGTGCAAAATGGCCATTTTGTTGCGAGATGCATACTATACTTTTTCTATGACAACATATCGTTCCCGTTTAATACATGCATACATTGCAAAAACTTTGAGAGAAGTAAACTGATAATAGAGACTTTTAGCTTGTCTTAAATTTCTCACGTATCCGTATACGTAACGAACTGCGCATGTGTAGACCCGTGACGTCTCAGCCGATACGATGCGTTGAACGTATTGTTACGTACCCTACTCCTTGTACTTAAACGTATCCCTATCCCGACCAAAGTCAGTATTCCTCGCTATTTGTGCTATATTATATCATCTTCCTCGTCTAGCAGTAATGTATTATTTAATATCGCCCCCATTTTACGTTTTACAAAAATATAAAAAGGTAAAATGGAAAAACTTTGAGGTTATACAATTAGAAACAGAACGAAGCGATACGTTTTCTGCTAAAAAGGCTTTCTTGACAATTTCTTTACGTCAACGTAACTCCAATACGGATACGGATATGTGTAAAAACTTATGACCAGCTAAAAGTGTCTAATGTTTCATTACTCCGAATTCCCCGCTAATGGGCTTTCTATCAGAATTGAAATATGAATTAAAGAAATTTGTAAATTTTTTGTATTGCTATTTCTAATAGGTACACAGAAATAGAAGCCTATAAATATGTATTTGTAGAAAACAACTATGAAATTACTCGTTACCTACTAAAACTTTGACAGAAACGATCTGCTGACCTTTCATCAATTTGGCGCTGGACGTCAAAATTTGACAAGCCGTAGTCGTTGTGATTTTAGGGTGAACCTAAACCTGACACGAAATATTCCATTTCCCATTTGTTGCTTAGCAACTTGCCTAGCAGCCGATGCAAAAATGAAATTCTGTACAAAATGTGCTTGTTTATGATTGAAGATACGGTTACAAAATGAACATTTATCGAGGTTGTCGTAGAAAAATACTTTTTTTTTATTGGTCAACCATTTTACCTATTTAAAGCACGCCTCAGCGTGTTTGAATCGAACTTTTTAGCACGCGCGTGTTTTAAAGTTACCGTGGCAACATCAACAACTCGAGAAACGAAGTCTAAATCTATGGTCTAAATCATGTCTAAATGTCATTTTTTTTTATTATTGATCTGACAGGAGTAGTTTGTAACGTCAAAACTTTCATTCGAACGATATTTAACAATGTCAAATTTATAAATTAAAATGGAAAGTGCCGTTGGTATTGTTTGAAATATTAATATTTCAATTTTTCAAATCTTAGGAAATGGTATTTAAATTAATACTATTGACATTCACAGAACTCAATAAGGTTGAACTTCCATCAAAATACAAATTAGTTTATGTTTTTCTCATTTCCATGACAACGCAAGGTGTACATCATACGTCACGAATTCAACCATTTGACATTTAGTTGACGTTTCCATCTATGATTTCCATTTCTTGTTGTTGTAGTAGTAGTTATAGACCGGTATTTATAATTTCAAAGTGCACCAATAAAAAAAAATATCGTAAAGTATTCGTGGATAACTGGTCTTTAAAACACTTGCTCTATTTCGAAAAAATCGCGCGCGTTTTAAAGACCTTAATATCCACTTATACTTTAATATACTATTTTGGATGTCTTAACATCAAAAGTCGAAAACTGGAAATATTCCATACTAAGATTCATTTTTTGACGTTATTGTATGTCAATATAAATATAATGTATAAGATGTGCGTTGGGTTGCCTGCAGAAAATCGTTGATTAATGTAGGTAGGGGTCAAAAATGTATGATTTTGTCTAATTTAGAGAACGTTAATAGCATATTAGTCCGGGAAAGTGAGGTCGAAAAATCTGTGGTACCTGGTACCTGTGGTACAAATTTGTAGAAAATAGATCTAAATTTGTAAATAAATATTCTTAGTAGGTATTTATGTTTCGAATTATGTATAATTTATTTAATAAATGGATTTATAGATATAAATTATAAATATCATCGTACCTTATTTCTGGCAATATGTAATCATATGAATAATAACCATACTATAAATGCACAATTTTTACAAAGAAAACCAAAATAAAAGTTTAAGCTTCGTTAAACTGCGAACGAGCGCTGACCCCCCCCCACCACTACGCCAAGCAGCTGCCGCCGCACCGTTTGGCCGAGCGAGCTAAGATTACTGTTCTCTTTTGAATGGACCAATCCGACCAATGGACGGTAGAAAAATGAAAAATTGTGTTTAAGTTGAGTTGGGATTCAACAACCTAGCGCAGTGATCAAAATTTGAAAATTTCAATCAACATTATGACAGTATCTAGCAGACTTTGAATTTGTTTATCTCAGCTTGTAAAAGTCGCATCTGAAAATTTTTTTTTTCAAAATACTCGTCTTTCAAAAACAAACATATTTATAACGTGAAAATATATTTTTAACAAATTTTTCAACGCCAAAATGAGAAAAAAGTAGATGGAAATTTTTTTTTTCGGTAAATGTTCTAAAAAATTATGTAAAAAAAATTTTGAAAATGTTGTTCATGTTATTTATATAAATATAACCTTCACTCTATCAATTGCAACCAACCGCTTCTCGATATCATTGATGTTCATAAATTTAAACGCGATTGAAAAAAAAAATTTGTTTCCAATTTGAGCAGCCGTCATTTTGAACTTTGCAAATCTGAAAAAACGTAAATTTTTAGAAGTTCGCCCTCAATGTTTATCTATGTTTTGACCTCGATATTAATATTTTATTTATAATTACCAGCCAAAAATATGATTTTCGAAAAAATTTTCCATTTTTGGAAAATTTAACATCGGAAAAAATTTTTTTTTGAAAAACTATTTACGTCACCTTCAAGAGCATACGATTTGCTGCAATTTTCATCTCTACGATTTTTTTGTAAGAACATAATATCCAGAAATTATATGAGCATAAATCATTTGAATTTTAAGTAGTCCGAGCTGTGCTTGCAAGCTGCGTCGCAAGCTCCAGCGGAAATTATTAGACAATCTAAGAGAGTGATGCTGGGTCGATATATTTTCATTTAAAAATGAAAAATCAGCGATGGGAAACATTTGATGTTCAACTTCCTTACTTTCCCGGACTATATGTTAATACACGGTCGATGGAAATAGTAATTTACGTTACAAGTCCAGGCAATAGCTTATTAAAGTTCAAGACTAGATGTTTACGGACGAGGCGATGAAGTAGCCGATTCTGGAGTTTCAAGGCGAGTACTTTAATGACATCACGGTCCTGTATCGTACAATGTTTAATTTCATACTGTGTTCTATTAAAAATGAAATTTTGATGTTTTATTCCAGATTACCTACCTGTATGTAGTTGTTCGCGTGGTTTCGATTCGTGTTTTATTGCGTAGCTATTGATTTAGTTGCTTAGTGATGCACAAACGTGATGTCAAAACAAAGATAACAAATTTGACAGTTTGTCATTCCGTACGTTCTTGTGCCTACTCGGTATGAGAAGGAATACCAGCTCTTCAACGAGTGGAGAAAAACATATAAGATGGAAAACGTCATGAATGAGAATATCCTTTTGGGGTACTTCTAGGATATCTCCAGAAAGATGAATCCTGTGACAAAGTGGGCAAAATATTCGATGCTCAAGTCTATGCTAGTGGAAAAAGAAGGAGCTATTTCAAAATATCCGAAACTGACGGCTTTCAAAAAGGCAAGCAGTTGATCATTAGGCAAACAAATCAAAAGTTCTGATAAGAGAAGAAGTTGATAAATTCATGAAGAAATCCATAGGAGAGTAACTTTTGATTAGAGTAAACAAGTTTAACCTTTTCATTAGATTGAATTAAACAATGTGCATCTTGAATGATATACTGAAAAACAATTAACTACAAAAGATACATTTAAAAATGGGAATATTGTGTTTTTTTTTACAGTCCGAGAGGTAAAAATTTCCTGGATTGTAATGAGTTATTTCCCGGACTCAAATGAGCCCGGGAAATAGCTTATTACAGCTCAGTGTGAAATAATAATGTATTGTATACCTATTATATATGAAGATATGGCCACTTCCTGAGGCCCGAAAAAAACACTTTACTGCCGTGGTTCACACAATATTTTTTATCCTACACAATGATTTCTGGTAACATTTTTCTTTAAAAATATTATTTTATAATATGAAATTCATTATTGTTTTAATTTTATATAAAAATTTTATTTATCGCCAACCGTCAATAAAACCGTTAATTATCAGATTGATTTCCCGTAGTAAACAAACAGCTTACATTGTCGTACAATAAAGTACTTTATCGCCAACCGTCAGTAAAGCCGTCAATTATCAGATTGATTTCCGGAAGTGAACAAACAATTTATCTTATCGTACAATAAAATACTTTATCTACAACTGTCATGTAACGGGTACGATTTGACACTACTTTCAGTGTCATAATGACGTATATTACCGCACTAGTGCGTTTTTGGATACATTATCGCACTAGTGCGATAGTAATAATCTAGAAACATTAATACCAGAATTAAATATTCAAAATAACACTGGAAGCTGCATTTTCAATTTCCGGAAGGAGATTGTCTTCGATTGAACTCATTTTTATAGATTTTTGTTCATTCCACTTTGAATATTTGATGACATAACTAATTTACTATATTTCCTCGTCGTGCAAACTTCACATGTGTGCGTTAATAATGTCCATATCCTACTAATTACGTAAATAGCTATTATCTGCTGCATTTGCATTTCATCAATCATTGATTCACAATCAAATGCATCATTTTGAATATCCATTTTATAATAAATGTCACGTTTTCAACCAAACGTCAAAATATGTCAAGTTATTTTATAGTTTTAAGCAATACAAAGCTTGGTTACTATAGAAACCAATTGACCGATATCTTAGACTAACTATTTTATTATTTTTTTCATTAAAGATTGGCCGGAAAGTAAATAAAAATGAGACCGGTAAAGCTTTTACCGGACTATCACAATAATTTTCTGGCTCGGTCCGACAAAATGAGATTTTCTGACCTAAAAATATACCGGAAAGTACTAATTTCTGGCCGGTTTTAAAAAAAGTATTTCAACTTTGACATTTCTCTAAAATCATCATCTGTCAGTGTCACGCTTCTCCCTAATACGGTCGATAATAGTTTTCTTGCGATTTATTTATAACAAATTATTGTCGGAACTCCTTTGACTTTTTTTTTCTTATTCTGTTGTTTAACGTCGGTCTATTTCTGCGACTGAGGCTAATCACCGACGCCGGGAGCACTCTACCCCTAATCGGAAATTTTTGCGAACCCAGTAGTGTTCCAACCAGTGGTAGCGTTCTTTAACGAGCCCAACATCCATGGACTCGGGACGTCGGTTTTACGTCTCCTCCGAAAGACGGCATATCTACATTATACCTCGTGCTAATTGGTATAATGCCTGCGAGCTGTGATATGCTAGTCCGCTGCAGGACTCGCCTGTTATTCGTCTCACTCGCTTCTCTCGCTCGTCTCATAATTTCAGACTTGCCCTATAAAGAATCACTTTACTGCCTTGGTACATAAATGACTATTATAATATGAAATTCATTACTTATTATTACTTATTATTTTTAAAATGATACTAAAAATTGGATTATGTATAGTACAGTTAACAAAAGAGATTCCTTGCTTGGATAGATTTGAAAACTGTACTTGCTCAGAAAAGGAAACGTAGTTGAAGCTACTGCCCCTACGTCTGCTATATTTTTTATTAAAAGAGTCGTTATTTTAGCAGTTTCAGTAGATTTAGATAAATTATTTCATTTGATTCAGGCTCCATAACTGACAAGTTAACTTCAAACAAACATCAAAATACGACCACTTATGATTGAAATTGACAGCAAACTGTTAACAATTTATTTTCATAATGACGTTTAATGGTGGTGTTTATTTGTCAATTAGGGCGCCAGCTAGCGTGAAATTTGAAATTTATTTTCTCGGCTAGCCGTAAAAAAAGGAA
The DNA here is from genome assembly GCA_910591675.1 of Galerucella calmariensis. Classification (NCBI taxonomy): domain Eukaryota; kingdom Metazoa; phylum Arthropoda; class Insecta; order Coleoptera; family Chrysomelidae; genus Galerucella; species Galerucella calmariensis. The sequence continues at coordinate 8,292 of CAJUYG010005030.1, read as the reverse complement.
CTTACTCGTCTCCGTAGTGCTGGTGAAATTCAACTTACTCATAGTGAAGGATAGAAAGGAATTTCTGGTTTCATATGTAAAATAGGTCCAAATAATAGTTTTCTGACTGGTTCAGTGTTCATCAATTTAATGCAAAAATCAACAGGTAAAAATAAATCATGTGATTTCCCAAGTTCGCCACAAAACAAAAACATAGTTTAGTGATTGACCCTGAAAACGTTATCAGAAACGATATAGATAGACTACAGGTCCATGGCAAAAATCACCCTGTGAAATGACTCATTGTGAACTACGATTGCCAGGCTGCTACACTTCATCAAAAAATAATTTTCAACTTTCTGTGGTCAATATTGGGCAGGTGTACATTCACTTTTCCAGAAAGTAATATGACATTATAACTAATTTTTTTCATTGGTGAACCATGTTGTATGTTTGTGTTTAAGATAATAATAATTGCTGGATTGTGAATTTTTGTATTATTTTATTAGATGACTGACAAGTGCTCAATCATGTCGAACTCTCGTTACAGAAGGGAGATGTCAAAACCCCCGAAAACGCGATACTGTCATTGTAAACATTCTATAAAAGTTAACAGAAACTGAATATATAACATCTCCTCTCTTTACATAAATTATAAAATACATTTCTATAATAGTCAAACGAATATAAACAACTAATCTTAATATCTAATATAGTCTCTCAAGTAGGTCGGTGTTTTTATTTGTCGGCGTATTCATACGTTGGAAGGGTTCTCACGAATTTCACTTTCCCCGTTGATGCTACTCGAAACCCGAGTTGCTTCGGTTATAAAATTTTCGTTACTCGACCTATTATTTATAATGTTAGGAGGTTCCTGTGAAGATTCTGCCGATTGGTTATAGGTTAAATAACTATCTAAAGGCCCATCCTCAATCAATTTAGTAACGAAGTGGCACTTCGGCACGCGTGCTGGGACAATGACGTTTAAACGTTAGTATCCTCAATTCAATTTCGTGCTGACATGCGTGCCGACTTGGAAGTGCAAGCTTTTTCGGTGCGTGCCGAATTGTGTCATGCGCATTTAATCATGGGAAAAATAATTTAGGTACCCTAACCCTATTTTATTCTATTATCTTCGTAAACAAACATACATTATTTTCTAATATCGTAATTATATTAATTTGTTGTCTTTGATATGTAGTAACAGCTTTTATTCACAAGAATAATCACAGGTTAAACTTTTTAATTACCTCGTTACTTTAAAATAACAATGAAAATGCGCATGTGCGATAACATTCAGGCAGACTGAATTGAGGATGGGTATCCGTTTCGCAGCACGCGTGCTGAAGTGCCACTTCGCTAGCAGATTGATTGAGGATGTAGCTTAAGAGTTTATTGAACATTGACGTTGTCTCAAAATTGTCTATATCGAATTTTCTCAGAAACTTCCTATTCCTGACTAAAACATTGCCATTATCACGTTTTCTGACCAAATAGGATCTTGGTCTGTATTTGTCTATTTGTACAACCAGACCAGGTTCCCAAATATCAGAAGTTTGTATCATGACTTTATCTCCCTCTTTTAGAGGAGGTGAATCTTTTGCGGATTTATCAAAGTAGGACTTTTGTTTAGCACTATTTTTAATAATTTTTTCTTTTATGTTTTTGATTGAATACCTAGGTTTTAAGGCTTTTTCTGTAGTTGGTAATATTCCATTAATTTTTCTGCCAAACAAAAGTTCTGCTGGAGAAGGTACATCATAATTATTTGGTGTATTACGTAGTTCCATTAGAGTCATGTACATATCTTTCTTATCTTTTAGAACCTTTTTTAAAGTATTTTTAATTGTTTGCACATGTCTCTCTATGAAACCATTTGATTGCGGATATCTAGGTGAGCTAGTTTTAAATTGTACCTTCCATTCTTTTAAGAAATTTTCAAATTTTATATTCACAAATTGTGGACCATTGTCTGTATACAGTATTTCAGGTCCCCCATGCCTTGCAAAAATTGACTTCACATGATGAACTAAAAATTCATATGTTGTATTTGTATTTAAACAACAAACTTCTGGAAATTTTGAGAATATATCTACTAGAAGTAAGTATTGTTTGTCATTGAATTGAAATAAATCGGCGGCTACATGCTGCCATGGGCGGTTAGGCATATCTTTATTTACCAATGTCTCTTTTTGTTGAGAGTTCTGGTACGTCAAACAAGTGGAGCAATTTTTTACCAAGTCCTGAATTTCCTTATTTATAAAAGGCCAATACACATGTTCACGTGCTCTGAGAATGGACTTATCAATACCTAAGTGGTTAAAATGTACTTTTTCAAGAATATATTTACGCATAACTTCTGGAATGACCAAAGCTTCCCCTTCACAAACCACACCCTTTACAAAACTAAGCTGGTCCCTGACTTTCCAATAAGGTCGTATTAATTCTTTTACATCTTTTTTGCATTGTGGCCACCCATTTCTTATAATCTGTATCAAGTCTTGCATTTCTAAATCTTCTGCTGTCTCTACTTGTAATTCATCAAATTTCTGTGGGCTTATACTAGCTTATAGTCCAGCGGGAGTGTCCTGACATGGGATATGTAGGTATACAGCGACCATGTAAAGAGGACTATCTTCTAGCAAAGGAAATAGTCACATACGAGCGGAGTACTTGGGCGATACGGTCATTCAGACCATACAAGTCTCCGGGGAAAGACCAAATCTTCCCGGCTTTGCTTCAACAAGGCTGGGAGGCCGTTGGCACAATTCTGGTGCATATCTTTCGGGCCTGTTTGGCACGCAGGTATGTCCCTGAACAGTGGAGGCAGGTGAAAGTCGTCTTCATACCCAAGCCGGGTCGTACCACATATACGGTGGCTAAATCCTTTAGACCCATTAGCCTAACATCCTTTGTGCTGAAAACACTGGAGAGGGTGGCTGATCGATACATAAAGGAAAAGGTTGGGCTTAGGTATCCTTTGCACAACAACCAACATGCTTTTAGGTGTGGCAAGTCAACTGAAAGTGCCTTACACCAACTGGTAACTCAGGTGGAGAAGGCGCTGGAAAATGGCATGATCGCCCTGGGAGCTTTCTTGGATATACAAGGGGCGTTTGACAGCACCCCTGTAGGATCCATGTGTAGGGCTGCGGCAAATCATGGAATAGAGCCAATGATCACTCACTGGCTTGGGGCCATGTTGTGCAACCGTACAGTAGAGGCCACATGGAAAGACCATGTGGCAAAAGTAATCGTCGCTAGGGGATGTCCGCAAGGGGGTGTTCTTTCGCCCACATTGTGGAACCTAGTCATTGACGAGCTAATAACCCTTTTAAACGGTGAGGGCTTTCTAACGATTGGGTATGCCGATGATATCGTTGTCCTTGTTGTTGGAAGGCACATTACCGTTCTCAGGGACCTCATGCAAAGGGCTCTGAATAGGGTACATGGGTGGTGTAACGAACACGGACTTGCAGTTAATCCTGCCAAGGCTGAGATAGTTGCTTTCACCAAAAAGAGAGGTATAAGACCTGAGGGTCTAAATCTTGACGGAGTACCACTGCCGGTGGTTGAACAGGTGAAGTATCTAGGAGTGATCCTTGATAAATCACTGACATGGAAGGCTCATCTTGATAGTCGCCTAAGCAAGGTGACAAACACGTATTGGGCCTGTAGGAGAGCAATTGGTCCGAGGTGGGGACTGACCCCCAAAACGATCATATGGTTCTATAGAGTGATTATGCTGCCTATGCTCACATATGCGGCTCTGGTCTGGTGGTCGAGGGTAACTTTGGTCACGGCTAGATCGCAACTGGCACGCCTTCAAAGGGTGGTCAGTTTGGGGGCAACTGGCTGCATGAGAACTACACCAACTGTTGCGATGGAGGTGATCCTTGATCTTCGGCCTCTTCACCATGTGATCGAGGCTGAGGCGGGGAGGGCTTTCCTGCGCTTGAAACGGCTTGGATACGTGCGAAGAGGGGAAGAGTGCAGGCACGTCAAGAAGCTCCGGCTCCTGGAAGATATTCCAGTTCTGGCTCGAGCGGCTGATGAATGCCTGCGTAAGTACTACTTCGCTACCCCATATAGGGCCATGATACGGGATAGAGAGTCCCGGGAAAAAGAGAGGAATACACAGCCTAATGGGACCGTCTGGTACACAGATGGCTCATGCTCCGGTGATAGAGCAGGGGCTGGAATTTACTCCAGGAACCCAAGAACACAGGTTTGTGTACCATTGGGTGAGGGTGTATCTGCATATCAGGCCGAGATATATGCTATCTTGGAATGTGCGCAGATAAACCTAGACAGAGGTTATGTGGATCGACGCATAACCATATACTCCGACAGTCAGGCAGCAATTAAAGCCCTGAGTGGGTATACCGGCAACTCAGGACTTGCTAACGAATGTCGAGAGCTACTTGCTAATCTTGCAAGGCGGAACGTGGTGCGGCTAGAATGGATTCCAGCCCACTCTGGTTTTGAAGGCAACGAGATGGCGGATGCACTGGCTGCGGAAGGGGCGGCAGCTCCTTTCTGCGGCCCGGGCCTGACCCTCGGCCTAACAAAATAAAGAATACGCAAGGAGACGAAGAAGTGGCTGAGGAATCAGCACCTCGCTCATTGGAATGCTCTGCAGGGTCCTAGACAATCCAAACTTCTACTGAAGGGATGGACCGATGGACACGCCAGGGCAGCCATTGAACTACCAAGGAGTAGGCTAAGGAAGATAGTAGGACTCCTAACAGGGCACTGCTGTATGAGGAAGCACCTCTACAATCTAGGAGTAAAGGAAAGTTCCCTATGTAGGGGTTGCGGCATGACTGATGAAACGTCAGTTCATGTTCTCTCAGAGTGTCCACACTGGGCTGTATTACGCAGGCGAATCTTCGGAGTCACTGTCATGGCTCCTGGAGACACAAGCAGGCATCCACTGAAAAAGGTTGTGGCCTTTATTGAAGGGCTCGGCTTCATGGATGACTAGGTAGCAGGATTGGCACAATGGGCCCGCCAGTGGCCTCAGTGTCGGAACCTTGGCTTGAGTTGTCCAGGACAAGGCTCGCCTGCACATTTAGTAGTAGTAGTAGTAGTAGTCCATCCTTGGAACTATCTACTGATAAAACTAAAGGCTTCTTTTCATCATAAAATTGTAAAACTGGGGTTTCCATTAAAATCTTTTCCAAATAATTAAACTCACGGTCATGTATATCTAGCCATTCAAAAATAACATTCTTTTTAGTTAATTGTCTTAAATTCACATTTAACTTTGATAAATTAGGAATAAACTTCCCCACATATGTCAGCATACCTAAAAATCTCTTTTGAATTAGCAGGGGTTGGCATTTGCTTTATGGCCTCCACTTTATTATTGTCTATCTTAATACCACTATTCGATAAAATATGACCTATATAACGTACTTGGTTTTGTCTGAACTTACACTTACTTTTGTTAAAATTTACCCCCATGTCTCGAGCTTTCTCAAGAACACTCTCTAAAATTCTGTCATGTTCCTTTTCAGTCTTTGCATATATAATAATGTCATCAATATATAACTTAACACCTTTAATATTTTCAAAAATCTCTGAGAATGTTCTATGAAAGACCTCAGGAGCTATGGATATACCAAATGGGAGCCTAAGAAAACGGTACCTACCCATTGGTGTTGCAAACGTTGTTAAATAAGAGGATTTCTCAGCAAGTTTCACCTGCCAGAATCCCTTGTTTGCATCTAAAATTGTAAAATAATTAGATCCTGTCATGTCATGTGTTATTTCCTCAAATGTTGGAAGTTCATAGTGTTCCCTCATTAGAGACTTATTCAAATTTTGTGGGTCCAAACATAAACGAATGCCATCACCTGTACCCTTCTTAACCAAAATTATGGGATTAACAAACTCTGTGGGTTCAGTGACCTTTACTATAATCTCATCTTTTTCCATTTTGAGTAGTTCCTCTTTCAATTTGTCAATTAAAGCAAAAGGTACTCTACGACAAGGAACTACAGATGGTTTATAATCAGGTTTCATTGTGAATTCATATGGTTCATTATTTATTTTTCCAATGCCCGTGAACAAATCTTTATACTGATCAAATACTATCTCATGTTTAACCTCATGTATAACTCTTCTATTTATTAACTTTAACTTTAGTAAGGCATCTTTACATAATAATGGAACTGTTTTGTGCTTCAAGTTGATAATATAGAAATTCAATAATTCTGTTATATCACCTACTTGAACATAGAGGTCACAGTTACCCAAAATATCTAGTTTATTACCCCCATAATCTCTAATATTAATATCATCGACAGGTTGCACTTCATGAAACATATTTAACTCTCCAAAAATATCAGCAGGTATTGTATCAACATCTGCGCCACTATCTAGTTTAAAAGTTATAGTTTTATTACAATCTTTAATATATAATTTCTCATACCACAAAGATGAATTTGCATCCCTTTCTAATGAACCTATAAAATAGTCAATACCATGATTTTTTTCAACTAAATTTTCTGATACTTGTAATGTATTAACATGCTTTGTCGATGAATAGTATTTTTCAAAATGATTGAGTTTATTACACCTTTTACAATGCTTACCGTAAGCTGGGCACTTGGCAAATGAATGCTTAAAACCACATCTACTGCATTTTCTCTGTTCTCCCCGACTATAGGTTTGGTTTGACCTACCTTTGTTTACTGTTTCACTGCTTTTCCTTCTAGTCTCATTTTTCCATTTATTGAACCTACTATTTTCAGGTTTGTTACTTTCAGTTCTTACTTCATTGACTTCTAATTTCATTGCTTTGTTCATCAGATTTGAGATGTGACTTTCAGTTTGTTCGGCTGCCTTGCAAATCTCTATAGTCTTATTTATTGAGTGTTAATGCTGACTCTGTAAGTAATCTCATTCTAATCTTTTGGTCCCTTATACCTATAACAATTCGACCCATTATCAATATGTCTTTCATGTCTCCATAATCACAACTTTGAGCTAGTTTTCTTAAATCTCCTAAAAATGTGTCGAATGATTCTCCAGGCCCTTGAATTCTTGTATTGAATTTATGTGTTTCTACACTCAGATGGCTCTTGGCATTGAATAGAGTATCAAATTTGTTTATTAATACTTGATAGTCCTTCTTATCATCCTCTGTTAACTGGAGATTGGTCTCGTGCTGCTCTAATATTGCTTCTCCTACACATACTATGAATGTTGCTGCTTGAACTTCTGCATCTCTTGAACTGCATCCTGTCGCCACCCTAAATAATTGAAAATTATTCTTAAATTTTTTTCAGTTAGCACTGAGGTCCCCCTCAGTAGCCATTGGCGAAGGCTGCTTCAAAAATTCCATCCTGAACACGTGGCTCTTACCTCACTTACTTCGATTCTATATAGTTCCAAGACTATGGTTTTTATTAATTTACTGACTGCGCCATGTTTGTGTTTAAGATAATAATAATTGCTGGATTGTGAATTTTTGTAATTATTTTATTAGATGACTGACAAGTGCTCAATCATGTCGAACTCTCGTTACAGAAAGGAGATGTCAAAACCCCCGACAACGCGATACTGTCATTGTAAACATTCTATAAAAGTTAACAGAAACTGGATAATATATAACAAACCATTTTACCTATTTAAAGCACGCCTCAGCGTGTTTAAATCGAACTTTAAAAAACGCGCGTGTTTTAAAGTTACCGTGGCAACATCAACAACTCGAGAAACGAAGTCTAAATCTATGGTCTAATTCATGTCCAAATGACAATTTTTTTATTATTGATCTGACAGGAGTAGTTTGTAACGTCAAAACTTTTATTCGAACAATATTTAACAATGTCAAATTTATAAATTAAAATGGAAAGTGCCGTTGGTATTGTTTGAAATATTAATATTTCGATTTTTCAAATCTTAGGTAATGGTATTTAAATCAATACTATTGACATTGACAGAACTTAATAAGGTTGAACTTTCATCAAAATACAAATTAGTTTATGTTTTTCTCATTTCCATGACAACGCAAGGTATACAATGTATACATCTGGGTAGGGGATTCTCTGAAGGCGCGAGGGTGCTGCCACATAGGGAGACCCGTCAGTACTAAAATTTCTAATTTAGTGAGAACTGTAACGCCGTTAGTGGTAGTTGCAGATTCTTTCACATATATCAGCGCTGACATCCTAACGTGTTATCTATGATCCTAACCTGAGAACTGCCTGACAGCTGCACTGCTGCAGATCAACGTTTTACAACGTGTATCGTGAGTTTGTCCAGTTTTCGTTTTTAAAAACTATTTTGCTTATTTGTGTGTGT
>CAJUYG010005029.1:0-14925 GCA_910591675.1 Galerucella calmariensis | reverse complement strand
GTTTGCAGGAAACTGTATTTGCATTTGTATTGGTTAGTTTCTTGTGAAACCACCAACATTAGTGTCATATCCCGCGTCATAAAATGGGAAAATTGAACAGATAAGATTACATCAATCCAAAAAAATTTAAAGTTGGGTATAACATGGCATAAGTTGAATGAGATTCCTAATTCGAAGAATATGTTGAGCTGGAATGTCTCTTGTGCTTTTATTTGCAGAAACAGCAGTATTAGTAACTGTGCAAGTTTTTTCATTCCGAAATAAATTTAATGATATGAAAGTTGAATACCTGAATGTTTTCAACCACTTCTACTAGGCTTAAATGGAAATGTTACTACGCTATCTATATTTTTGATACCAAAATAACGACAAATTAGCTAATATTCTGAATCAAGTGAATTCAAACAAACCAAAAGAAGTTATTATAGAAAATTCAGCTTTTCGTAGTGCCAAATGTCGAATGGTTGGTTATAACTACGAGATATTCTCTCCGAGATATTCTCGGAATGACTGTACGGGTCATCCATTCTATAACCATGCTGACTTTTATACTGGCATTATGCAATCGACCCTAGGAGATTGAACAATGTAAACTACACAAATAATAGTATATTACGTAACGTGTGTGATAAGAAGCATTTTACGCACAAATGAAAAGTTACGCACGGTGCCGCGTAGCGGCGAGTGCGTACTTCCGTGCGTGCGTATAATGCATTACAACACGAGTTACGTACTATACTTTACCTAAGACCAACTTGTTCTTGTATTTATAATTTTATTATTAATAATACTTGCACACCATCAACAATAGATATTTTTAATAATTTTATTGTATAACATTTAATTCCATAATATTAGTTATTATAATAATTGTTTATAGTAACAGTACAGTTATTAAACACAAATCATAAATCGCTTCCTTTGCTTGTTGAAGCATAAGAAAAAACAGTTATATTATTAGAGGTGCTTGGTAAACTTTCATCTCCATCTCTATTACTCTATTACCAATAAGAGAAGAACATTAAAGAACTAACGTTTAATCTTTTTTTTTTTTATTCTGTTATTTAACGTCGGTCTATTACTGCGACTGAGGCTAATCACCAAAGCCGGGAGCACTCTACCCCTAACCGGAAATTTTGGCGAACCCACTAGTGTTCCAACCAGTGGTAGCGTTCTTTAACGAGCTCAACATCCATGGACTCGGGACCTCGGTTTTACGTCTCCTCCGAAAGAGACGGCATATCTACATTATACCTCGTGCTCATTGGTATAATGCCTGCGAGCTGTGATATGCTAGTCCGCTGCAGGCTGTACGGGCCTTATACGATGGTTTTCCCTGGCATGGTCGTCACCCATCCAAGTACTAACCATGTCCGACCTTGATCGACTGTAATTATCGCATCAAACGCGTTCCACTACAGTGCTGGGTCGTCGCCCTAACTAACGTTTAATCATTATTAATATATTATTGATAATCAAAAGTCCATTTTTCAATTATAATCAATACATACTTAGCCCTTTGGGCTTTTCATAGTTAAACGTGGCAATACCGAATATTTTCAAATGGTAAATTTTTAATAAAATTGCGACGTCCATTGACGGTATTGTTACGAAAGCGGTGCGATTTACTTTACAGCTGTGCGTTTTTTTACCGTGCGTTATAGACATCATTAAATTGATGCCGACTGTGTGTTATTGGCTGATTACAGGGGGGCGTAGGTAAAGTGTATTCATTGTGAGAGTATGTAATTGATGTTGTACAATTTTGGTTTTATGCGAAAAGTAAAATTTTGACATTTATGACCCATCAACTCCTTCCTCTGTCGAATTTTAAGAAAAGCCTTAATATTGAATTGGTGAATTTTGTTTTGAAAATACGCTAGTTTATCAACAAAATTTAAGTTCACCCTGAATATAATGGCACCAGATTTATTTTTATGGAGATATTTGAGGAGAAGGATTTATAAAACGAATCCTGCTTTGTTGGAGGGACTGGAAACTCGAATGGGGTCACAGGTGCCAGATCATCGTAATCTAATTCATTGCCAAAATCTGAACGAGTAAGGATATATGTTACTTCGCGTAGAAGAGCGAGAATCTCATAAAGGTCAAATCCATTGAAAAATATTCGATGATCGTGAAATATCAGGAACCGACATACGTGAGACATTGTATAAGCTTGGAAATTATATCAAATTGATAGTAATATTTATATAAAAAGTGTGAATATATACTGAGTGGATGAATTGGTCAAAAATACATAGTTTATAATGTGAGTTTTGATTCTAGCCATAGGAAACTGTGCCAGGCGTTGGAAACATTAACCAAACTGTGCAGTTGGGGTACTTTAATGATCTACTTTTTCTACTTCAGTTACAAAAAGCCTTAGAACATAAAGTAGTAAGGAAGGAGCGTGTACTACATCTTCCATAATAAATAAAAGAGACAAAGTTGGCCATTTTGGATAACCATTTTATGACTTATTGTTTGTTCGCTGTTTAAAAGTTGGTTTTTATGTTATATTTTGCCGATTATTACTAACTCAGATGTTTTAGTTTATAATAGGATTTTCTAAGGTTCAGTTGGTTTTTCAGTTACGTTATATAATACTCTCAGGCCCGGTTTATCAATAGCAATTTATCCGTCAGTTAATACTTAACTACCAGTTATTTTGGAAAGGTCGGTTTATCAACAACAGGATAAGTTTATCTGGCAGATAAAATGTCAAATATTTATCTTTCAGTTTCAACTGGCGGATAGGTCGATATCTGGAGGTTTAGGTCTATTACATAACCTCACTTTATTCGGTAGAGTTGTTGTTTTGATTTCGTTGTGGTGTGTCAAATTTACTTGGGTTATGAGCAAAGTAAAAAATAGAAAGTACTAGTAGGTACTACTAAGAAGAGAGGATGCAATTTCATAACAGAGGAGAGAAATTTGCTTTTAAAAATTGCAAATAAACATAAAAATGTAATAGAAAATAAAAAACGGATGGGGCAATTTCGAAATCAAAAGAGGAGGCTTGGATGCAGGGTGAAGCAGCAGCTCGACATTCAAGTGGTTCCTCAATCAGTTCTAATATTGATGGAACAGTCTCTTTTGTCATCCTGAATCTTGCATGAAAATCCTGGTCACCCCACTTTTCGGAGTTGTCCACTCTTTCCCTAAATATATGAGGTCTTCTTTCGTACTTGCACAATATCCTCGTCGCTATCCAGAATATAATCATTCAGGAAATTCATATTCATCAACATCCAAAAAATCTTCAAGAAAGAAAAATAAAAACACATAAACCTTTGGATAAACATTTACCAATAACCTAACAAAAATATCAATTGATGTGACATGACCTTTGTTCTTGTTACAACAAATGAGATTGCTTATATTCACTCGTCAGCATTGCCAACTTTCTTTATCTGTTAGTTAACAGACTAGAGAATAAAAACGAGTTGATAAACCGCTTCCAAATAAACTGGAACTTTATCTGCTAGTTACTTTTATCCGACGGATACTTAACTGATGGATAATATTGGCTATTGATAAACCGGGTTAGTTGTAGTGCTTGTGGACGTTCAAAGACTGCTAAAAACGACGCTTTGAAAATTACTTTTCATCGGTGAGTACATATTATTATAATAATTATTATCTACAGATGTGAATATTGGTCTTTATGTTAAAAATTTCAAAAAATACACATAGTTGTTCCTTACCTAAATTTTCACTTGACATGATATGACATGACATTGGCGTATCATTTTGATGTTATTGTAAATAAAAAATTAAATTTAGTGTAAATAAAAATTTAAATGTACCTATGATTGTTTTTTACTCCCATTTTACCAACTTTAAGATCTATAATGGCATTAAAATAATGTTTTGATAAACTACTCACTCGTAAAAATTTTCAATTAAATTATTGAAAATATTAACTCCATTTTATAGAAATAGTTATATCCTAATTAAAATTGGGTACGGCGCCACTGATATATTCTATTCTGCGACGGCCATTTTGGATAACCATCCCGGTTAACTGTCCTTGGCCCTGTCTGTCCTTGATCCTCCCTTACTACTTTATGTTCTAAGCTAAAACCGCACCTAAAGCACGGCTTTTACATTCGCAAAACGTCACTTTAAACACTAGTATTTGAAGTGCAGAAAGTCACATCTAGTTTATCTTGGTTTCTTAAACGTCACATCGAGTGTATCTTCTGTAATTTATATTCAAAACTCTGTGATATTTTTGTAGTTGTGTGTAATTGTCTGTCATCTTGTGACAATTCTGTATAGTTCATTTACGATAAGTTTGTAATAACAAAACATAACAGATGTTTTACATCGTTGCCACGTTGTATTTTTTTTCCAGTTGTTCGCATAAAATGATGTTGATAAGTTGTTAATTCTATTACATTCAACTCAAAAATTCTGATAAAATTGTCTGATTGTGACAACATAAGTCTGGCAGCCCCGGACACGGCAACCAACTTTTGTACCGTAACTTCCCCCGTCTTATGAATAATTATTCCATTTGCACTTTGGATATTTAGATTTTGTGCAGTGGCTGCAATTGTCAAAATGTCAAATGTCAAAATTGCAAACTTATCGTAAATGAACTATATATCGGATGATTTTTATAGAATTAAAAATAATGTTAATAAGTCCATTATCCATCCGATAATGGTCCCACGAAGGGATACCTAATAGTTAACAGTCACTATGACTTTTAACAGTGTAAAGATCTACTCCGGAAATCATATGCATCATTCGCTACCACACACTGAAAAATCATCTTTCGTTCATCAGTTTTTCTTTAAAATGATATCAAAAGTCAAATAGTTAACGTGTAAATTTCAGTTTTGTTTAAAACTACATGACAATGCATGTCACCGTTATAATTGTTTGAATTTCGTTAACTGCAATTCGAAACTTGGCTAGATTAACAGCCATGCATTAGATAAAAGTTTTACAAATGTTATAGCACCCGACATAAATGAAACCTTCTCGTTATTTCATGAAATATTTCCGGATTTGTCACCCTTATCCCAAGGGACAATTAGTAAAGTAGAAAAGCAATTTCGCGAGTTTACATATGTGATGTAGATACAAGATAGCAGCTGCCGATTCACTGAACGATAATACCAAATTAGATGTATACTTTGAGGAAAACCCACATAGATCGAGTAGTAGACAAGCATAAGCAATATTGATTGTTAGCCATACATACCAAAATAAAATGAAATGCCTCACAACACAAACTCAGCAGTTGGTGGGAAACTATTTTGATAGGAGAGCTTGTGAACTAATGATCGAAATGTGGGAAAATTCTTACTGGATGAGAAAATAATGCACAACGACCTTAAAAGGTAAATGTATGGGCAGGGATTGTTGGGAACCATATGTTGTACCAAATTTGGCAAACCTACAGTTCCAACAAGATGGAGCACATCAGCATTACCAACTCAAGGACCGGCAGTACATTTCTCAATCACAGTGGACAGAAAGGCGAAGATCGATAGAATGGCCAGCGCGATCACCACATCTTACCGTATTATACTTTTCTGATGGGATATATGAAGAGTTTTGTGTACAAAACTGAACCCATTGATATAAATAATTTGAGGACGAATAACGCTTACGATTGGGCCGATCACGCCTAATATGTTGGGGGACAATTTCATTCAAAAATTTTGTTAATTATTCCAAGAAATTAGACCACAAACTATTACAATATTCAGGGTAGCGAGAAAGTCTGGCACCAAGTCATTAATTCTTCGTTTTTTTGGCAGTTCCTCCCAAAAACGAAGAATACACTGTTCATAACTCTAAAATTTGATAATTATATGTTTATTATTTTCAAAGGAAAAGATTTGGAACCAGATTTTTTCGCTACCCTGTTTACTTATTTCAACGTTACATTGCCTGTTTCAACCTTGAATATTTCAAACAGTTTTCTTCTGACGTAATAGTGGATGTATTAAGTTTGTGGCAATTATTTATAGCTTTCAAATGAGTCGTTGAAAATCTGGATATCATTACCCAAAAAAAAGTAGCAGGCGAAAATAGCTGTCAAATCAAAAATCCAAATTTTCTGAAAAAAGTAAATCTACTGTATTTTATATCGCTTATTTGAAATTTGATGCACATTTTTTAATTTTGGTACTTGTCAGCTGCCAACTAGATGCGAAATAGCCAAAAAAATCAATTAGCTGGAATATTTGGATGTTAAGTATTTTCTGATGCTTAATTCAAATGTGATGTGAAATTTTTGAAGTGTAAAACTTGGAATCTCTCAAAATTTAAAATATAAACATTTGGTTCTTCATTTTCCTGTGGCTGGAATCGTAATCAGCGACCCAAAAAAACCGTACCTATCAATTTTGGTGGAAAATGATTAAATATTTGTCCAGTTATATATACAATTTGTTAAATAATTAGTTATTTATTGTTTACTACAGGGCAATTGCCACAGAACCAAACTTGTATTATCGAGCAATCAACCACTTTCTTAACAATTTGCAAAAAGTGTCGATCCTAGTATTTTGGAGATCATGAAAATTTTCACTTCATTGATTTTATTTATTTTTTGTTATTTTCTACAATGAATTTTAAAACGTTAACATTTTAGAATAGACTGGAAAAACATTTCAAAATATATATCAAAAACATTTGAAAAATTAATGATTGTAACTGTCACTTGAATATAACAAAAAGGGAAGAACTGAAGAAAACGACGACAAGTTAACACATTTTAAATCATTTCAACGTAAATTGTAAGAGTGAAATTAAAATTAATTACCTGTAGATTCGGAGGGCAGTGATCGAGCAATTCAAGCATGTGTCTAATGTTCTGAGCATCTTGGATAACGAAGTTCAGTTCCATATCAAATTCACCACCAACAAGCTGAAATAAATAAGCATTTATGAGACACTTTTCCAGATGAAAACGCTGAAAATGCTGAAGAGACACAAATAATGGTCATGGATAAAATAATGGACAATAGCTTTCCGCGTGGTTGAAAACACTTCTGTGATTAGCTTACCAAAAGAATAGTCGTCAACCCACACAAGGTGTAGCAGGGAACTTTTTCTAGTAGCACGAAACGTTTGTATTCCGTCATTTAACACTTTTTCATTTTGTTGTCGAATAAATATTAATATTTTATAGTTACACTCTGTATAATTATATCTTAGACCGTTGGAAAGCATTTTTATGGGCTTTCCAACAATGTATCACAAGTAGGAGGTTGCCATCGAAATTTTTGTAGATGGGGTAGTTAGGGCATACGGGGTTGATGAGGGTGTGTTTCCTCTCATGTTATTTTAGTTCCCCTTCTCTACCCTGAAAACAGTTTTAATTTAATTTTTTGTATATCTCTTTTCGTTCTCGAGGTACAGCCAATTGTAAATTTTAAAATTGACATCCTGTATTTTTAATTGAAATGGTTCTGTAATTAACTGAGTACACTACTGTTTCGACGTTAAGCAAAATGACGCGGCTTTATTTGAGACACACAAGGTGATTTTAGGTTTATTGTTGACAACACAAAGTGCAGTTAGTCTTAGCAAAAACCAAAATGAGTCAATCTAAACTGTTAAGTTTTAATATAGCTATATAACGGCATTTGAGAACGTGAGATTAATGAGATAGTTTTAATGTTTTCTATTTACTGACAAAGCAATCTGGAAGTAAAACAGATTTGAAGACAGGATTTAAAAGTTACTCTAGGAGCAAATTTCAAACTAAGTATAAAGTAATGATGTTAAAAGTAATAAAACCAAGCAATCTGAGAGTCGTTAACTAATTTTGAAGTTGCTTTAAACCAAGCCATTTCAAGACCACAATAAGGCAAATAGTATTTTAAGATTTAGTTATCTTATAATATTAAATGCTATACAGTTTTAAGTGCCGGTAGTATATTATTTACAAGGTTTTAAAACTTAATTAAATCCCACAAATGTTTTTAGTGCTACTTGGGTAATGTGAATTTGGTAATTGATAAACTCCACAAGCAAATTGACAGGAAAATGTTAAGCAATCAGACTACGAAACACTAATTTAGTTAAGAAATTTTGAAATTCACTTGCTTAATATGCTAAAAGATAACATAATGTAGTTATAACTGTAACTGCATCATCTAAAATATATGTTTCGTATGAGCCCTTAGAAACAACATCAACATTGTTTGATATTCAAATTAGCTCAAAACTTCAACACGCTACCATTACATTCTGTTCCAATTGTACGATAGTGAAAAACAACTTGAATATAATGTGTGACTAGAAGAGTGATAAATTGAATTAGTTTTGTCGTGAGCAATGGTTTCCTGAAGCAGAAGCTTAAATTTTGAATTAAATACGTTAATAATTAATATCCACACCTGCTGAGAGTATAATTTTCTTTGTAAAAAACATGTTTTCTCACATGACTTGCATGAAATTGTTCAATTAACAGCCTCAGCAGTGTATTTTGGAAATTAGAACATTAATATCTATTATGGCAAATTCAGACAGAATATTCTTAAACATTTATATTATGTTCGGTTGTATATAGTATATATATATATATATATATATATATATATATATTGTATATAGTTCTTTTCAATATCTAAGAAACTGACATTACTTGACTTGACTAAGGCTTAAAATGCAACAAAATCATGAAACTTTTCGTATTTACAGAAAAAAAAGAAGTACTAAGTGACTTTAAGAAATACTTTAAAGTCTTATAGAGTTTTCAGGTAATGATTTATTATTCACCAACAAAATTAAAACGACCCTGTCACGGCTAATACTTTTTCGTGCAGCCGGACGCAAAACAAGCATTTTGCAGCCGCAAAATGATATTTTGCGGCCGTTACCCAGAGAATGATATTTTGCGGCCGTTACCTAGAGTGACGGCCGACAAAAATTTTTACGGCCGTTCCCATAGTGACTGCCGGCAAACTGAACGCCACTACAGCATTTGACATTTCTGAAATAACAATAACAATAACAATGTATTTCGAACCAAAAACTAACTGTCTTTTCTAAAGAGACATAATGTTTATTGAAATTATGTAATTTTCACGGTTGCACGAAAAATATTGTGTATACTATGGCCGCGGAATGTTTTCGCGACCTCGAGATTATCTTGCCTCGGCCGGAGCGGCCTCGGCGATAATCTCTCTCTCGGAACGCGAAAAAGCATTTTGCGGCCTTAGTATACAAATAACTATTATGGCTTTATTGCATGTCACTATCCCATCTCAGGTCAGGTCAGTTTCAGAGATATTGAAAAAATTATATCGGGTTAACAAATAAGTGGCTTAAGGAACAAGATTTCCTTGTAAAGGTGTCCAGGAGGAACTTATGGAAACAACATTCAAGTTTTCTGCCTATGCTGTTGAGCACTACCCAAATAAATTGATGAATGATTTATATTCTGCACATAGAGCTAGAGAAAACCAGTAGACAACTTTTAAGTACTTTTGTTTTCCAGAGTACTCTCCACAAAGGGAAATGCATTTTTGCATCCCTTGGAAAAAATTCTGGAAGCAGTTATTCCACTTGCTTGTTTGGACATTCAAAATAGAAGCCGTTAACTAATTTATCAAACGAAACTTTAAATTCTTCAGACGTATTAGTTCTTTCAAAAGGATTAAATTTTGCTTTGACTCCAAAAGCAATACCAAAATTAGACATAATAAATTCAATAGAACAAGTAAATAGTGAATTACCTGAACACGGAAGAGAAGAATATAGAGTACGTTGTAAAGTCATATTAGAAAAATCTATGCATTTAAAAAACAATACTACAAAAGCAGAACAAAAACCAATTAAAAATCTCAAAGAAGATGATTCTATTATTATTTTACCGGCTGATAAGGGCAATTCTACTGTAATTATAAACAAAGTTGATTATGATTCAAAAGTAATGGATTTATTAATAAATGGCCCTTATACTTAAGCTACCAAAATGATCCTACCAAACCAATTGAAAACAAAATGTATAAGACATTTTTCAAATTCAAGAACGAATTTGCTAATCGTGAAAGAACAATATTAACACCTAAATACAGAAACCACCACATTTTTATGGTTTATCAAAAATTCATAAACAAAACATACCATTACGACCAATTTGTAGCACTATTAATTCCCCATGCAGCAAATTATATAATATTAAAAATCATTGAACCCCTCGCAGGACAGACAGATTCATACATCGAAAATAGTAATAATTTTTTAGAAAAACTATCGGATTTAAAGTTCAACAAAACCAATTATTTGGTCAGTTTTGATGTAGTTAGTCTCTTCACAAATGTACCGGTACAGAAGACAATAGAACTTGTCAAATCGAAATTAGAAATAGATCAGACCCTTACAGAAAGGACCAAATTGAGCGTAGCAGCAATAATAGAATTATTAAAATTATGTATAACAAAAACATATTTCAAATTCAATAATGATTTTTATGAACAGAATTTTGCTCTTGCCTCTCACCAATTCTATCGAATATTTACATGGAATATTTTGAAGCCAAAATAGTAAATAATCAAAAATTAAAACCAATTGTCTGGTGGAGATATGTAGACGACATTTTTGCAATATGGCCTTATGACTTAGTATCTCTGAATGATTTCTTAACGTATATAAATGAAGGAGAAAAATCTATAAAATTTGAAATTGAAAATAACAATTTTTTGCCATTTTTAGATGTTCTTATCAATAAAACACCTACAGGGTATGAAACAAGTGTTTATCGTAAGCCAACACACACTAATAGATATTTGAATTTTGAATCAAATTATGCTATAAGCGTTGAAAAAGGGGTAGTAAAATCTTTATACGATAGGGCCAGAATCATTTGTTCTAATGATAATCATTTCCCAAAGGAGAAAACTCTACTAAAAAATGATTCAAATGCCAATAATTACCCGGCAGAATTTGTAAATAAAGAAATTAGGAATATAGAGAAGGGATCATTGTTAATACCCCATAATAATAACAATAATATTAATAATTCAGCTAACATAATTTTTCAAAACTTGACAATACCGTATTTTAAGGGTTTATCAGAAATAATTAAGAAAATTGGTAATCAATTCAATATTCGAACTAGCTTCAAATCTAACAATACGTTGAGATCTATACTAACAAAAACAAAACCAAAAAAAATGAAGAACAATCTTCAAAAAATTGCATATATCAGATATCTTGTGAATGCGACAAATTCTATTTAGGTGAAACATCTAGACCATTGGAAGTCCGAATAAGTGAACATAAAAAGTATATCAAAGATAGGGAGTTCTTTAAGTCAGATATTTGTAAACATGCTTGGGAAGAGGGGCATGAAATTCAATGGGATTCGACAAAAATAATATTGAAAGAGCCCAATAATAAAAGACGAAAAATCAAAGGAGGTGCTTTAATACAACTAAATGCAGATAAATGTGTAGCTAGTATTTCAGCCGAATGTAGTCAAATTTGGTTACCAATGTTAGAAAGAGAAATTTACAATAATCAATTACCTGCGTTATCGAGATAGCATCATAAGTTTTTATCCAGGTTTCCTTATGATTTATCATTGGAATAGTTGTTAATTGATACACACTTCAATACACAAAATCACCAAACTGAGTCATACATATTTTGAAAACAAAAATAATCATACACAAAAAAGTAACAACATACGCGTTTTATTAACATTTCCAAAATAAGCGAAAAAAAGCGCTATTCCAATAAAAACCGTTCCTGGAACGTGCACTTCACTGGATTCCATTTCTAGTAGACTATCATATCTTTGGAATGTCATAAAATAAAATATTTAATTTCACATTTTACCAGAGATGTGATCTACTATGAATGGACCTTAATAAAATTTGACAACAAAGTTTTGTAGTCTTAAACTTCAAAATATTATTGATTGTCTAGTTGTCATATTTTTTTCGTTGTGTCAGATAGGGACCAAAAATTATTTTATTATTAGTTAATCTTGAGAAAGGTAGCTGGAACGCTACTGAAACGTCGAAATAAAAAAATAAAAAACATTATTGTGGTGTAATTCCCAAAAAATAAGAGAAAAAATAAATATTTTTTGACAAACCTGGTATGATAGTGGAAAAAATTGATATCTGATGATTGTACTTCAGATTCCAGAACATGCAGAGCTTTCTTATAAAGAATACATTATTTTCCTAAAATTGATAATAGGAAAGTTTCCCTTATGGTGCGAACTTAAGTGGACACAGTGTATATAGGTATTATTATTATTCAATGGCCATTGTTTAAATGTAGTAGAATCACGTGCAGTTAAATCTGTAACAGAAGCAGTTGAATTTGTTTTACTTTACAAGAGGTAATTTCTTTACTACATCTACAAATCGTTGGTCCAAGAGTCCAAGAGTATTATTTCAACTGGTTGGTTGGAAACAGAGTAGTCAGCAATAATTGATGCATTCATTGCCGAAAGCAGAGATGAGAGACTGAATACGCGATCTGAACAATGGAACAAAATCACCAGGGTTAGACCTTTGAGGATATAGAGACACATCTTTGCGCCACCACTGAACTGAAGGGGGAAACAGATACGCGGACGCGAATCAGAGCCAGCTCTCGAAATGACAGGGGGTGGGGGGATGATCTATTCCTCACCAACTAATAGACTGGCCAAGAAGTGGATGCCTGTTGCTAATAGCTTTCTCACGCGGAATTGAGATATTTTTCTGGTACTCAAGTGTGGATCGTCCTCTAACAGGAAACAATTATTACTTATCCAGATAATATACGATCAATTGTAACTTTCAACAAACACTAAAAATACTGAGTTGATTTTTTATATACCTAATTAACTACAAAGAGAAGAAAATTTGAATACAAAAAGCTGGAGTTGTTTGAGTGGAGTATTTTAAAGCGAATTTTGAACTTAAATTTCAAAAGGATAACAATATCTTTATAATAATCATTGTAGTCGGTTTATTCGCGAAATTTCATTAAAGTCATAGAGAGGACAAGGACGACGTCGACGTTAGCGTCGCGGATAGAAATCTGCACGAACGAAATTAATTTATATCCTGAACGAGCTCTTTCAACCTTTTAAGAGGACATCATTTATAATTTTGAAGCAGCCCGTCATATCCTGTTACATAATAAGGGGAGTTTTTAAGGTTATTTGTGTGCCATCATAAACGTCGACGGAGTGAGTTTATTGCCGTTACGCCAAGATATACCGAGCTGTGACCAAGATGTTTATATTCTGTAACTGTCACAACAATATCCTTCTTTATCTCGAAGTTAACAGTTCATAAAATAGGAAGAAGAATATAGAGTCTTAATAAAACGCATTTATGTTTATTCCAGCAATATAAAATACAATTTTTGTATTGTGCACTTCTTTACAATTTACAATTTCTCTCGAACGCAACACTTTATCTGAATACAAACTAACTTCAACCATGTAGACCAAACAAACCATTTTCCGAAGTGCTCGACCAATTAATTCACTCGGAAGTACTTCGATTGGTCAGGTACTGAGACTAGAATCTTCTTTGGTCACATTTTTTCAAGGAACTTTTTGTACGAGCGGAGGCCAGGATGGCGAATATCAAGCTGAAATTGTAGGGCATGTGGAGTCTGAACAATATTTGGGACACCTGATAAAACTGGAACAATACTGGATGAAACCATATTTCAAATAAGTATGATACCAGAGTACATATTCGCTGAGAGAAGTTCAGACTGGTGAATAATCCCTTAATAGACTGGCAAGAGACAGCACAGTGTCCCTACTATGTGTGCCTGGACAAAATATTGCATTTTTGTGGATAGTGCGTGAGACCGATCAGTTGGATGAAGAAGCATATGTCCAATATACATACGAAGCTGTTCCATTTGGACAGAAGTCATTCTGAAACGTTCATTGAACTCGAATAACTAGTGGAACACAGAATTAATTCTAGGCCTAAACACTCTCCTACTACGTATACGTATAATCTCTTCATTTTTATTTTCTGACGAAGAGCTACTAGACCACATTTTGCTGCAACTATAATCTATGTATATTTAAAACTTGTCAGCTATCTACCTTTAACTTTAGTAGATAACAAGTTACAGATGCAATTTTGTTGACTACCCTAGTTAATAACAGGTAAATTCATAGTAAATACCAAGTACTTTACTTGTAAAATTGTAAAAATTTCCTGTTATTACAAAAGTACACTCGTCGTTTTATGAAACGCGAGTAATTACATATTTTGCCAAACTTATTAAAATCTACTTGTTACTTACAAACTTGTGTTTTGTGAAATAAGCCCCAGGACATTGAAATTGAGTATGAGAAATTTGAAGACAGTTACCGACCTTTGGTCACTGAAAACTCTGAAGAAAACATCTACACATAATGGGAAATGTAAGTGAAGCTATATACAGAAAATGTAAACTGTGCCCACAGAGTCTTAATAAAAGCACTTTGGAGTAGAAATAATACAACCATTAGAACTACTCAAAATCCTGTGAAACTTGTTGCCTGTAAAGAGAACACGAAGCTTCTGGAATGGAAGTAGGAAAAATTGGGAGTGGACGTAAAATGAATTGTTTTTAAGGGAATCATTTAAAATGTTGATTTTAAGAGAGATACAGGGTGTTGAACATTAAATTTTTATTCTCGTTTTTCACAAGGACAATAGCAACGCTTTTTGACGTATATGCACAAAAATTTAATGTTTTTGCATATAAGAAATCATAATTTTGTGTCTATTTAGATATATTTCATAGAGGTCGCCACATAGGCCACGTATGCACCATAAATGTACGCAAAACTTTATTGTCTCTCACATAAGCGCTAGGTACTTTTGTGAAAAATAATTGAGGCCACATCATTACAACAAAAAAGGTATGTCTGTTATAGTATGTACAAAAAGTACAAGGAGTAATAAACCCTA
This sequence comes from Galerucella calmariensis, assembly GCA_910591675.1. NCBI lineage: Eukaryota > Metazoa > Arthropoda > Insecta > Coleoptera > Chrysomelidae > Galerucella > Galerucella calmariensis. The sequence continues at coordinate 7 of CAJUYG010005029.1, read as the reverse complement.
ATTAAGT
>CAJUYG010005028.1:0-11911 GCA_910591675.1 Galerucella calmariensis | reverse complement strand
TAAATATGAGAAAATAATAACAACGGAGGGTTCAATCAGATACTTCAAGGATATCAGTCAAGGAAAAGGTTATATATATTCTCTCCTTCCATTTTACACCTACGCTTGGATAGTGACTGTATGCTGCATTTTCGTTGTTGGAGGAACGACAACCTCCATCCATTGGTATTGGTATCGTCTTCAAACATACCACCCTCCTCTTCTAGATGTTTGTCCATGATGTGCCTGTTGTTACATCCTAGGCCTGCGCAATTACTGCACATGCCTGAGCAGTTTAAACCACCATTTCTGCACTTGCAGTTACGGACACATTCGTCATTGCAAGCGCACACTCTCAGGGAAAGAAGTTCCTGAGGCGCTGCAGGATGTGTTGTTGTAATTGATCTTGGGTGTTCGTCAATCTTCTTCTACTCCCACTCGAGCGGATTTTTGTTCTAAGTTAGCCACTGCTGCACATGATGGTAGGTTCTAAGTGAATGCTGTGCGGAAGCTGCGGAAGTTGGGGGAGATGCAGCCAACTTAAACATTGAGTGTATAGGAATTTCCGCTAAATTTGGCAGATTCCAAATTTACTCAACGCTTGACACTAACATACCATTGGTCACGAAAATCGTTATGATGCTGTATAAAAAAGTAGTTTCTCCAGTGATATCATATAAGGACACAAAAAAAATATACATTTACCCTCCCGTAACTCTGGAACCGCTCAATTTGTCAAGATTATATATATAAGACTATTTATGTTTCAAATTTAGGGTGAAATATTTTTGTGGATAACACTTTCGCGCTAAATCGCATAGTTTTCGAAATATTCAGGAAAAACTAATAAAAGCTACCAATTTTTAACTTTTCCCCTCCTCTCCCCACTAAACCCGACGCACAAAATGGTGTAACTTTTTACCAAATAATATTTTGACTGTATACATCAATTTGAAGCTGGCGGGAAACTTTTACTTTGGATGTTGAGGTTGGGTCGTTTTTTAATTCAATTGCATCGTAGGCACTTTTTGCACTTCATTTCCACGTAAATATTTTCTAATACAATTGTGAATATCCTTGAAACTCCGTTTAAATGCACAGTATGAATTATAAATGTTCCAATTTACCGCTACTGTGTGAGCAATATTAAATTGAACATTAGTTTAAATATGGTGAAGATTCAAACAAAGCAGATTGTTTTATTCTCGCGTTCACTATATTTTCATAGGTATTTGAGAGTTATTCAATATATGGTATTTCAAAAGTAACACTATAGCACGGGAGCCAGTGATAGTTTTTGTCAGTCATTTTCACCCCGACCATTATTTGTTGAATGCTGAATGTGGTTGTGCTCTAAATCATAGTGACCGTCATCTGACACATTAGCAAAAGGATCGGAAACACGTTGGTGAAAATGATACCCTACATTATTATTTGAATGAAAAATATCCTCAACCGACTGCATGTCGAAAGAAAACCCGTCAGCTCATACGCTCAAGAATTCAAGCGGCACGCTATACACCTTTTACTGTGCCCTAACGTATTTTCCACCAACATACAGCCATTTTTTAGAATAAATATATGAACTAACACCTCTAAATTTCATACGGGTTGAAATAACTGAAGCTCAAAATTTTCTTAACCTGTTTCCGGTCATCTCATTGGCCCAACCACAGCCAGTGCGCCATCTGACGGTCACTATGCTTTAGGAGAGCATTCAACAAACAAATTATTACCAGGGTTAGGATTGGTTGCCAAAAACTATCACTGTCTCCCAGGCTATTAGTTTCCTCGCTATATAATCCCAAAACGTTATCAACTTTTTCCAGCCTTTTTGGCATTTTTTAAATCCCCCTTACGTTTATTATGAGCTTTTTTCTCGGTTGAATTAATATGCATTCAGATGCTAATCGCTGGGATGTAATATATCTCCTTAAGTCTCCATTTTTTTTCAATTGGTCTGTAGACCATGGGATTTTTCAACGAACGAAAATTGCCAACCCTCCAAAATAAAAATAGCAACCGAAAACTTGGTCGCTAGAAATCCGCTGCAGATACAAATCTTCATTATATCTAAAATTAAATCAGCACCGAGGAAAAAGAAAATAAACAATTCAATGTCGAATGATTTGAAATGCATTTGAGTTTCTGATCAATGAGAAATCGCCAATGGTGCAGTAAGAAGTGGCTCAGGGTGAAAAAAAAATTACTTATTACCTTAAGTTGTTGCGTTAAGTGAAAAACCAGACCAATTATTCTCACCAACACGAAAAGAAATACTGAAATCAAATTACATGGAGACCTAAAATAGTATATCATACACCAAGGCGATGAAGACTATTATCAATGACCGATTACCAAAATCATAAGTAATAAGGTGAAGGCTTCACCATCGTGGTGTATATACAATTAAGTTTCTCCACCACTTGTCAAATTTGCGACAAAAATTGGAAATGATTGAGATTATACACTATATCTTAATGCTGAAATATCATTTTCCGAAAGATTTTCAATGGAAAATGGGTGCATATGAACTTCTTCATTCTTCTTATTGAAATTTGAACACACAGAAATAAAATACCATTATTTCTATAGTTCATTATCACCAATAACCAATTATACGACCACATCCAAAAATTTCACAAAACCTGAATTATGCTTCACTTTGAACTTTGAACACGTAAACAATTGAAAAAAACAAATAACAGCGAAACTACGTTCACAACACTACACCTTGATTTATACTTGGGTACAAAAAGATTCTTCATGAGTCATTCAATATATACTTCACATTCTACACGACAGCGTTCACAAACGCATCAGGAAAATCGTCTATTTCGTCTGTTTTTGCTCCCCCTCAATTTATAGATTATGAACGCCTTCCTTATGTCATTAGTGATTTCTGTTAATTTACTATTCCTGGATTCTCAACATATTTTAATTTGTCCATTACTGACCTAGGTTGATGATAAAGAATATCACTAACCACCAATATAGAAATTCAACTCCCCAGTTGGCTAGTAAACGCAAAAATTTCACAGTAGTAGTGGAAAATGTATCATTTCCCTCCACTGAGCTCCTGAGAAAAGTGTCAGAAGCAAGTACTACTTTCAGTCATATGAAAGTACCAAAAAATCCAATTTTCCTTTCAGTTGTTCTCCTTCCAAACTAGGTCGACCTTTCTATTACAAATTACCTCCTATAATTCTATGGTCTCCTCCATCATTATTCATGCTCTTGCTCCATCCTCTGCTCATAAGGATCTTTCTTTGCGGAGAAAAGGTTGAGATTATGCAGTTGACGTTATTCCAGTGGTATTTTTCATAATCTGCGTCACATATTTTGAAGAAGTTTCCACTAGTGAATATTACGATTACTGCGCAATTCTCTAATATCTAGTATTTCCATTTCCATGTATAGTACTTACTATTACTAATTGGAAAAAAAATTCCAGTAATAGTTTCAAAGGGGATATACTTGGGGCTATGAGATGAAAAAATCCGTAAAAGTATGCATTTTAAATCTCGAGTTTGTGAAATTTTCTATTCCCAAAAATTGCCAGAATTGGCTATCGACAATAGATTTTTGGCTCAAATTTTTTGTATACTAATCGTAAGATATCCTGAAATTTTTGGAACTGTGTTTTTAGTTCCAAAAATATGGAATATTGAATTTAAAAATAGTATTCATGAATATCACACACCGAAGTTGGAAGAAGGAGGTTAGCTATGTGTTCGAAAACTAGTTCGAACTAAAAAAGGTACCTATATAATTTATCTCAACTTTTGATTTACCCTGTACGAAGAATTATGGTTCATCACTGCCTCTCCCCGCATAGGTAGTATCTGGCGACAGCATTGTCAAACAGACAAAAAAGAGCAGAGTTGAATCTGGGTTAAAAGAAATAAGTCTAGAACGTTGAAATTCTCGCAAGGTGTTTTTAAAGTAGTTTTAGAGTAGTTTTTAGTTCAATTTTGTATCGAAATATAAAAGATTGACAACAAAACCGGTGAAGGTTTTTTTTTGTGGTATCAACATTATAGCTGAAGTTTACTTATTAAATCATAATATTATTATATACTTTACTGGAACCCATATCAAAAGATATTCGAATCTGCAGTATGTAATTTACGAGTAATTCAATTTTGACTACGTTCTACTAACATAACCATTGCAACTTTCACAATATTGTCTTTCAAACCTTTTTTATACTTGTAATGAACAAAAGTAAGTTTAATTATATGTGAGTTGCGCCAGTAAACAGTAGTCTACAGGGAGAATCAAGAAAGGTTGTGCGTGCTTACTTTATTTTACAAATAATATACTGTTGATGTACAAAGATTGTGATTCGTGGCGCGCTACCGCACTAGTAACGACTTCATTGGGTAATACTACGGAACTATGTGTGAATTCAACAAGAAAACATTGGTCGTGTGACTTCAATAAAGGTCTTTCCCATGTAATAGTTAAACTTATCTTCGCATTGTTTTTTTTGCTATGAATGTTCTTATCAAATTTAAATTGAGTTTGCATTTTTCTTCTCGCTAGTCCTAATATTTAGGAAGAACGGCCGTTCAATTTAGGTTATAGGTAAGTGCTATATGTATTTCACAGGATATCAAACTTTTCATTTCTGATAGATTTTTGCGAATTTATAATCTCTCCTTTTTTTGATTTCTTGGGAAATTAATCCACAATATTTTTAAATTCTTTATTTCAACGTTGAAATAGAGAATTTAAAAATATTGTGGTTTAATTTCCCAAGAAATTAAAAAAAGAATGAATAATATACCACAAGGAACATACTGAAGATATGATAATCTCTTGTATGGATTAAATTTGTTATTTGTTGTCTAATTTTAGTTGTCTCCAATCAATCCTCGCTTTAATCCTAAACCATTGATTTAATTCCAAGTTTTAATTAGATACCAGAGCCTTTTGCTGATGCAGATGCTAAATGAAGACCTTGAGTCTAACTTTTTTATTTGTTCCGAGCGTAACCTCAAACATTATGATCTCGAGACAGGAATAATACTTCCTACCGTGGTTTGTATACTATTTCATTCACAACCATCATATTTCGATCAAAATTAATAAATCTTCCTCCCGTTTTAAACATACCTAAAATATTACATTCAACGAAAAATTACCGGGCAATTTTCTCAGAATAATCGAGCAGGTACTTATATTGTTATTGTTGCTATGTGGTGAACAACTGTAACCAATATAAATAAATGTCTAATGGATATCAAGTTTGCGAATAATAAATTGAGAAAGATGTTTTCCGATGAAGAATTGATGGATTCTATCCCTCCAAAAATACGACAGTCTGATGACGCAGCAGCAAACGGGTTGGTGCCAGAAAAAAGTGAGTATCGCTTCGTAGAAGCTTTTGAATTGTATAGGAGGTGGTGCAAAAAAAAGTTGAAGAATACCAGTTCCCGAAGTGTACTCTAAGCATATTTTGGTTAACAAACCACACAAAAGCAGTCGTCCACTTTGTGGGCAATGTACAGTATGATACGAACGATGCTACAAATTGGTGGAACTACTGATATTTCCAAACATGGGAAACTGATGGCCCTTCTAAAACGACAAAGTGTGCGCTTCTGGCCCATGGAATCGAACGTATTTTCCAGGAAAAGCATGGAGAATTTCTCAAACAAAGCTCCAAATAAGTTTCCACCAATAAGGGTGACATTTGTGATCTTCAAGTGAGTATTTAAAAAAAGGTTGTGTCTTAGCTTATACAAGTGCACAATATGTCATTGATTATAATTTCGAGGTTAAGTGTAAAATATGATTCAACTAATATGAGACATACGTAAAACAGCAGAATACGCCACCGATTATGACGTAACGGCCAAGGATGGTTGAACAAACTCTAATAGGGGTATCTGGAGCTTGTCGGATAGACGAATTAGTGATAATTGAAATTTTTGATGTTGCTTCCTTTGAAGAGAAGATTTCGGTTGAAATTCCTGATTCCAAAACACGTACAAGTAGATCATTTCTCATTACTCCATTATTTCAATTTTTTCAAGAAGTTTATAATTTATGTTCCGAATAGGTGTAGGTACCTTCTCATTTCATTTTTTCTATTCAGGTTATTAGTGAGAGGGATTTTTAGTTCATTAATTATGGTTCTCTCAAGAAATGCTGTTTTATTTTCAAATTACAATGGCTAGAATAATAATATACTATTATAGTTAGGAGTTAATTGTCAACTTGGTCAGAAACGATCAAGTTAACAGAAATGAATGATTAGCGAATCATCGCTCTCGCTCACATCCAGCTACTGAGCGATGGTGAGCTGTTGTCTATGAAGAGTAGAGACCGAGTATTTGATCCATCCATTCAATTTGACAACCACGGACAGTTTATATCCGAAGTAATAAAGCACGTACGTTTTGTGACTAAATTTACAGTATAATCATCACCTCAACTATTCGTAAAATCAAACTTCCTACTATTGTTGATAACATATCCCTACAGTGTTCCTGAATATACTCATCTCTAATGAACTGGCATTGAATTCATGCGTCTCTTGCCCAACTTCTTCGCAAGTTATATCTGAATAAGTTGCATCCTAATCGGGATTATTATTACGTACCTAAACTTGCTGAACTAAATAAGGTCTCGGTAACCCAAACTAAACTTTCGACATTGATAAAATAAACAGCAACATCCTTATTCAATTGGAGAGTGTTTGCTTTACTAACCAACGCTTTTACTTGGAAGGTATCAAGATGTAGAAGCAAGTTCAATTAATTAGAGAGAAGTGGCATCAGAATTAAATTCGGCTGGGGTTCGAAAAATATAACATTTATTACTATAGTTGATGGTAACAAACTTGCAATATCGTTACTCATCATCACTATTATTTTTTCGTCAATTTTTTGGAAGTATTATCGATTTTGATGAATTTACAGATTTTACTTCCTCAAAAGTTGAATAAAAGCTTGAATGATATAATTTTCAATTTGCAATATTCAAGTTTCAATGTCAAAAATGTTTTTTCTCAATAAATTGGGAGATTTTAGACATACAAACGTAAGAATTTGTGGATAGGGGTCTTAGTCTGGCAAATCATAATATGCTATCCCGTCCGATGTATTCCTCCGCAAAAGTTTTTTTTGTGTGTGTTTTGGAAGCGGTTCCGATGCCAGGAGCACTGCACAAAAGGTTAACGGTATCCCTCTGTTCATTGGAAAATATTAAAGCTACATCATTTTTGCGACAAAAAGGTGTACTTATCATTAGTCTCAAAAGTTACTAGTTTTCGAGATATTCGTATTTCAAAAAACCCCCCACATAATTTTCATTTCATTTATTGGTACAACAACTCTCCTCAAGCATGTTGCTTAAAGGTAACAACCCGACGCCGAAGGCAACACGCTTTCGAAATCTATGACAATATTATTGCAAATTATCAATGGTCCTGGTATATCATAGCTAATAATAAACTTGCCGACATCAGCGCCTACTAACGCTATTATATTTGTACTAGTAAAAAATTATGTGGGGGGTTTTTAAAAGGCGAATACCTCGAAAACTAGTAACCTTTGAGACTAATGATGAGTATACCTTTTTGTCGCAAAAATGATGTAGCTTTAATATTTTTCAATAAATGGAGGGATACCGCTAACGATGAAAAAAGTTAATCGCACAATTACACCAACAACATAGCTTTTGTGGCGCCCTCTAGAAAATACATCGAAATGTATAACATATTATGGTTCGCCAGGCCCTAAAACCCCTATCTTCAAATTTTAACGTTTGTATCCAAAATCTTCCAATTCACTGAGAAAAAACATTTTTGACATTCCAGCTTTGCCACCTTGTTGGGGCTATTCTCTAGGTAAAGTGGTTATCGCAGTTGTTAACCATAGCAACTCTGCTAACAACATTCGATAATGACCTCAGTAACCACTTGGCGAAATTTTAGTATTCTCTAATACACGGTTGGCAACTGTTGTTATGAAAATTTTTTGACAGTTCTAATAACCAATAAAATTTCCTTATTTTTCATCATATGAACAATTTCACCCAATCATGTCAACATTACTCTGATAACAGACCATGGGCTGTTTTCACGTTGCAATGGACACATACCTATTGATTTATTTCGATTTTGACGTTCCAAATATTTAATATTTCGAAATGTGACTATTTGGTTGTAATTCTATAATTGGTAAAAAATTTTCTATCCGAATAACCATCGGACATTGATAAATGCTCAAAAATTTTTTGACAACTTTCTCAAGCTTGTTGCTTGTAGGCAACAGACCTCCCCTACGGCGTCGGTCTGTTTCCAAGCAACAAGCTTTCGAAGTATGTCATAAAATTTTTTCGAACAATTATCAATGTCCTTGGGTTATTACTACTGATAACCTCCAAGACCCATACGTGAAAATGGACGTGACAGCGCCGCAAAATAGTTCTAATGTGCGGAAAATAGGTTGTTTCTTTGCTTTGACAGAGTTAATAATTATAAACTTCAAATATTTCTGTGGTTGTTTATTTTTTCGGTGAATCTAAATTAATATTATTGGGAGACTTGAAACAGGTGGGGTCAAGCTAACCCATAATATATCCAAGTTAGCAGTCAATTGATTGGAAAAAATTCTCCTAATGGAAAATACTCGATTTCCCAAGCTTTGTTTTTCTCGATTGTGACAACTTGCAGCTTTTTCCGAAGAACGTTTTAATTGGGATTTTCAAATGCGTACTCTATTTGACCTTGCGGGAGGTTTTAATATTTGGGAAAACCTAGATCTAAAGGCACTAAGAAATAATCGAAAGACTTTTTTTGGAAATTTAAAAAATAAATTGAATCGCATGGATATTAGTTCGGCTCAGCGGTTGTCTCTCATGATATTATACACCAGCTTGAATATTACTGGCCAAGTAAAACAATACCTGTTACTTAAACTACCCATACAAATCCCTCGCACTCTTGCACAATTACGGATGTCCATTAGCGTTGAATGATAAGTAGTTATTTTTCACTCAACGCCATTAGTCATAACAGTTTTTTCTCAACGGCAATAGCTATAATATTAACCCGGAAGAACTATGCACGGCTTGTAATAAGAATAAATACGAAACCCTCTACCATTTGCTATTTGATTTCCCAATATATTTAGTAATGAAGCCAAAAGTCAATTGTTTTGATAATTTTAATGCACTAGTTTCCACACTAAATAACTTAAGTTATGAATCTGCCAAGAGAATTACTGGATATATATGGAGTTTTTGGAAATTACGTTCATTTATTTTGAAGGATTAATTTTATTTTATTTTTTATTCTGTTATACTTACTTGGAGAATATTGAAATTTTTGTTAATCTGAAACCCTTGCTGTGAACTTTATGTTTGAGAAGCGATAAATTCATTATTATTTTCACTTGGGTTTGTTTAAATATGTATGGAAATCAATAAAAGTAACATATTTTCCATAGAATTCTATTTTATGAATTTGAAAAAATATATATTTTATGATGAAAATCATTTTGAAAAAAGAATTAAAATAATTCAAATACAAAATAAATGGGATTTGTAGTTGTATTGAAAAGGTATGATAAATTCTTATCAAGACACGTATAGAAGGATTTATGAAGAATGACCAGAAATTATAATTCTCTATAACAGAGAAAATCACCTAAAATGGTCTTGTTCTGCTACCTGAAGCTAAGATGTTCACATTTTCTGGGTCTGGAATGTTTATGGTCTCTTCATCATCCAGTGGCCCTAAATCATCCATGTGTATATTAGCTTTGATACATATATTGTGCAAAGCTGCACTTGCATTATATAATTTCGCTGCTTTTGGAGGCATGTAATGCAGAACTCTGTGTCTTAGTGAACATCTAAATCGTCTTTTAAGAATACCAAACATCCGTTCTATGATATTTCTGCTCGTTTTATGACACTCTGTATATGATGCTTCAGGTGTATTAGGCTCTGCATCTATTATAGGCGTACCACGGTTGTAAAGGATAACCAGAATCTCCTAAAAGCCATAAATTTGCTCTACCTACAAAATATTTTTATTCCATATGTTCTCTGATCGAGGACATTTGCCATATAGCAGCATCATGAGTTGACCCTGGGTAACGTGCATTTATTGAAGTTATAATTAGCCTTGAAGTACATATCACTTGGGCATTGATACTAGCATATCCTTTTCTGTTATATTAAACAGCCCCAGGGTAAATTTCATTATTCTCTGGAGGATTAATAATTGCAATATGAGTACAATCCATGCATCCCATTACTCCAGGAAAATGGAATAAGTTTATGAATTCTTGGACAGTGATTCGAACTTTATCTTCTGTATTTGTAAACCTTATTTCTAGGGGAACAATATGTTCACAAATAGTTTCAGTAACCAATGTCACAATTCTAATAACTGATGCTTGGCTTGCTGGAAAATGTAAAGTTGTACCAACCCTGGCCTGGTAGCATCCATGGGCATGAAAATTTGAAGTGTGTAACACTTTCAAATGATTGTGAATATGTGTCGTCCGTTGTCCATCATGGGGTAGAAAGTGATTTAATTCATTTATAAGATCCAAAGCTATCTCTTTATTGGGTCCAATTGAATTTTTAATTGTAATTCGAAAGTATCACTAGAATCCCTCAAGTATCTTCTTTCGGTTCTTGAATTTTCTCTAAAAAAGTAACCACATTTATTAAGAACTTGACAAATAATGTCTAGCAGCACACATACTTTTGTATTAATTCTTGAATGAATAAAAAGTCCATATGTACTAAAAATGCCATTCTTATTAATTTAGAACATTTAACTGTTACGCATAAAAACATTCCAATAAGTGTCTGACGCAAGTGGTTTTCGTTAACAACACCTCTGGAGCAGTTGCCAGTGAACCTCTTCTCATAGACACTTGTCATTATGCATAGCAACTCTTATAGCGACTTTTCTTAAATAGTGAATACCAATTTCGTGACTGACCTTAAACATAACGACACTTTACAGTTCCTATCGATAACAACTTTGCTTAGTGAATAGCCCTGATAACTTTTTTTTAAACTAGGATGAGCATTTTGAAAAACCTCACGTACACCACTAAAAGTTACTAGATTAAGAGGGTGTTCCGATTATCAATTTTTTATTGAAGCCAGTTGAATCATATCGTCATATTTTTATGCCAAGAATCTTCCATTTGACTTTGAATCATCGTTTACGGACCACCCTGTATAAATTTCATTCACAACTAACAGTATTTGTAAAGAATGTTTTTCCAAAACATGTCTTCAGTGGTCGATAATAGTGCACTATAATGCTCCAGCGGAAATAGTACTACAGGTGGTAATTTGGAGGATAGGTTACAATGTGTTTTAACAGGTGCGGCTCCGACACCAGTAGGAGTTTTGGAAGGATCCGTATCTATTTTATATTCATCGTATTCGATTATCTTTTTATTGAAAATATTTGTGAATAATAACCTGGGCACTCGTATTTGTTCAAAAAAGTGTCAATTCATGATTTTGGGATTTGCCAAGAAGGATTTGCATGATTATGCGTAAAAATGGTTAAATATTTGATTCGGAGTTCTGCCGTGTATTCTTGTACTTGATCATAGAAAGTTGGATTTGGTTTCTGTTGTTGTTGAGCTGTTGGATTTAAGGCGTCTGTATGAATCTTTTGGTACATTGGATGTTCAGGATTATTTAGTACAGAAGCGGCATATGATAATGTCAACATTTTTCTCCTTGTAAATGAATATGTTTTCTCCAATTCTGGATGAGTTCGATATGCATTTGATATTATGCGTTAGGTATTGTTATGGACAGTGTTCAGTCTTAAGATTTGACTCTTTGCTGAAGAATAGACGATAGATCCGTATTCGATTTTGGCATTGTTTATACAGTGCTTTTCAGATAAAAGTATCCACCTTTAATAACT
>CAJUYG010005027.1:0-14928 GCA_910591675.1 Galerucella calmariensis | reverse complement strand
GTCTTCATCGTCCTTTTGATAAATATTATTTGAAGACATTGCGTTGTAATGACACCTATTTATGTCTCATGTTATTTCAATAATGCGTTTCAATAATCAGTTATAAGTACTTAGCGGTTTTTAAGTATGTTTAAAAAGGGGGGCGTTAAAAAATAATTTATTCTTAAAGTGGGCAGTAGACAAAAAAAGGTTGGGAACCTATGGTCTAGATGTTTCACCTAAATAGAATTTGTCGCATGCAGTTTTTTGAATATTGTTCTTCATTTAAATAAAAAACATTATTGTGGTTCGATTCCCAAAAAAATTAGAGAAAAAAGAATAAGTAATGCCACAAGGAACTTTGATCTTTTTATGTTGTGTATAAAGTAGTTTGTATCATCGTTCCCTATAATTAATATCAAATGAAAATTAGAAAAATGTTTCAACTGCAAATTGCGAAGTTGCCAAAAATTTGAATTTTTTTGCAAAACAACTGTGACGAATTATACTGGTAATGACATTTTCAGAGTTCACTTACTTTTATTTCCTCCATTTAGAAGAGTCCTAAATAAATTTAAAACTAAACTCCATCCTACCCACCCAATTCTAATTTTTGACACTCTCACTTTGACAAACAGAAGCCAGATTCACACCAACCAAAGTATGATTGATTTTGTATATTTTTAGTTTTCACAGTTCAAAAGTTAATATAATAGGCTATTTTACAATATTTATCGACCTCGAAGACGAAATGTATTGTAATTTTTATAATATTTCAAACTGTTTATACAATTCTGCTTATATAAAAATTCTTGTAGTTCGCGCTAGTTTCGTCTCTTTTATTTCGTCTATTTAGATGAAGCATTTCTTGTAAGATCCATTGCAAATAAAGTTATCTTGTTACACTTTTACTTCACTTCACGGTGATGTGAAATAAGTTTCTTGAATAAAATGCGTGTTGGAATGAGCTTTGCGGCCATCGTAGGCAAAAGCTATCAATGAAAAAATGATGATTTTAACATAAAGTGGGAATATTTTTTTCTGGTTCTATGGTGAACATAATTATTTCCTTTGTCAAAAGTGTGGGAAAGGAGATTATGTCTAAAAACTTATTCCGCGAGCGGTAAAGATAATGTGGTTGAGTAGAAGCTTTGAAAAAGTACGTCAAAATCTATGCAATCAGTTTTCAGAACTTCCGGAAAACTTCCGAGTCAACCCATAGACATAGTATAGTTTTCTTTTTTCTTATGAAGTCTGTCAGAACTCTCCTTAAAGAAAAGTTTTTTTGGAAATTCAAGGATAAGAAAATATACTAGAGTCCTATTGAGATTAATAATATAAAGATTATGAAAAAATTGATGAAAATGTTTCAAATTTCACTTGGTAGCTTTGAGATTATGTTAAAACTCTTCAGAAGTTTGAAAATTTTTCAATTAGCTACAATCTGCACTGGTCTATAAGACATAATTAATATTTTGATAAAATACTTCTGTGAATTTCTAGACAAAATCTAACAAATATACGTGCATAAAGCAAAAACTCACACTTGTTTACTGAAATAACCATAACTAATTCACGCATTCTTTTCAGAGAGGTCAGGGCAGTGACAGCAGCACATCATCATCCTCTTCTGGGTTTTCAGGAAGGGGTCGTCAAACTAAAGTAAGTACAATTCATTTTTCACGAATCTTACGCAAGTTAAACCGTAAAAAATGGAATTTGAACAACCTCTAACAACTTTTCGAATAAACTGAAATACGACTGAAATTATCTTTTAAAAAAAATTTACTGTTTATTTAAGAGGGAATAAAATGATATAACTCAACAAGAAAGGCAATATTACGTTGTTTTTTTCATTTTTACGTAGACAATTATTTGTCTTTCTCAGCGGAATATTTAATAAAGTACAGGAAATAAAAACAATGTATCTTCTTTAAAAGCATTTTTACGAGCATTTTTCATTATCCGAGAAAAATATTATAAGTAAGGTTTACAATTAATTTCATAAACATCGTGAATAAAAGGCATGTTTGTGCGATTGATTCAATAAATTCATGAAACTTGAACAAAAACATATTCCATTCAAATATATATGAGATATTTCTGGTGCATAGTGCAAAAGAAATTTCTGCCCAGCTTTTGATATGCATATTTGCATTCACCTTCGTTTCAGTGTTACAAAGTGTGAAGTTTACCAATACTTCGAGCGCTGACTGCAAAAAATGTAGCTAATCCATGGAAAGGATTTTTCAAGAAGCTTTTTTTGAAGGGTGTAACGCTCATGCTGACTGAGTACTGTTTCTGATGTTCCCCCGTACTGTTGGACTCTGCTTAGCACATGACTACACATCCTACCCACCAAAATCACCCCCATTTCTTTGTTCTTTCCACTATTACTTCCACAGAATTGACTTCACATCAGGAAAGTGGTAGTTATTGTCTTCATTCGATGAATAAATATTATTAGGTCTCTACCCACTAAATTAATTAATTAATTTCTCCTCATTCCATGGGACACAAATATCTTTCTTCAGTATCTTCTGTATGTTCCTTGTGGTATATTATTCATTCTTTTTTTAATTTCTTGGGAAATTAAACCACAGTATTTTTAAATTCTTCATTTCAACGTTTCGGTAGCGTTCCAGCTACCGTTGTCAAGAATTTTGACAATTAGTTGTCAAAATTTTTTCTGTTGTGTCAGTTAGGGATAAAAATTAGTTTCTACTTATTTTTTCTTGACAACGGTAGCTGGAACGCTACCGAAACGTTGAAATGAAGAATTTGAAAATATTGTGGTTTAATTTCCCAAGAAATTAAAAAAAAAGAATCTTTCTTCAGACTTCCATTTGGTGGGCTCAATATACATGATCCTAGTCCTTGATACCAGAACCCGAATTATTGAATATTTGGAATTTTCGGGAATTTCAAATTCATCGCCTCTCATACAAGAGGAAACATACTTCTGTAGGGCTTTTTAATCTTAAACGTTTTCTGGGAGAGTCCTTTTAGTCGAGCGGATAAAGCACAAAAAAGGCTCAAAGTTCGGAATTTTTTCCCTAAAGACACCCTCCGGACACCTGGTGCCCCCAAACCTCGACCTGGACATCATCCCCGAGAACTTTCTTGACAATATCGACAAAAACAGCCCGGAAATTATTGGAGTCGTGTTTTTTGAGGCGCGAAATCACAATTTTACGTCGAAAACGACATTCCCACCACCTAGTGCACCGCAACCTGCGCTTGAACATCGTCTCCGAGGGTTTTTCCAAACAAAATCGAAAAAGGTGAACATAAAATCGTTATAAGGGGTTTTTTGGGCCTCTTAATCAGAATTTTGCGCGGGAAACGACTCCGTGAACACCTGGTGCGCTGTACCCTGGCCTCGAACGGCCCAAAAAACGATTTTCGGTCCACCTTTTTAGATTTTATTTGGAAAACCCACGGAGACGATGTTCAATCGCAGGTTCCGGTGCACCAGGTGGTGGAAGGGTCGTCTTTGACGTGAAATTGTGATTTCGCGTCTCAAAAAACACGCCTTCAATAATTTCCGGGCTGTTCTTGACGATATTGTCAAGAAAGTTCTCGGGGATGACGTTCAGGTCGAGGTTCGGATGCACCAGGTGTGCGGGGGGATTCGCCGATGCCATATTTGCTTTCAGCAACCCAAAAAAACCACGGGCGCGGAGTTTTTTTCGTTCCCCTCGTGATTTCTTGGAGAGTCCCACGGAGACGAGGTTCATCGGCGTTCCTGAGCCCCAGGTGTCCGGGGAGTCAATTTCAACATCATAATCGTGATCAGCGACCTCGAAAACTCCCGGGTACCCGATTTGAGCCAGATCTGACTCTTATTTACAGAGGCCTCCCAAAAGATGCATTTTTGGCATGCATTTTTGACTGCAGCGATGCAATTCCCGATTTGTAATGCGAACAAAGTAGGTACATTTTTTACAAATAATTTTCCGAAGCGAATGCAAAAAAACGCATTCCGATCCGTCTTTAGGGAAAATATTCCGAACTTTTTGATGACTGGGATTCTTTAAGGGGGAACTACTAGGCTGGTTCAAAAACCATGACGTTAATACAAATAGAGACAACAAGCCATAGGCCACTGTGTGAATGGGAATGTCCGTCGCTCCGGTGAGAGGGGAAGAGAAATACGATCAGAGGTTTCTAGGTCTTCATCTGTGTATACAGCATTTGCGTTATTAGATAAAGACATCCTAAGACTCCAACTTCCTATCTCTCTCTTAGATGCTGATGAATTTCGAGCTGGCTTGTTGCCTCTATATGTAGTATCCCTATGTCAAAAAAACCCTCAGGCTCTAATGCAGATCATCTCAATATCTCTAAGATTCTATGCAGCTATATTCCAGAAAAAAGTTTTGCCATTGACTTCATGTGCAGAGAAGAAAGATTGAAGGAAATCTATCTCACACATAGAACAATAATATCTCCCTGGCTCTAAAGTCGTCGATGCTGGTTTCAAACTACCAAAAAAGAATATTTCCAATAGGGAAGGCACAACAAAGTGTTTTTTATTGCAGAACCCAGCTATTCTAAAATATATGGCAGCGAAGAAGCAGACTTCTTTGCAGGAGAGGGTACTGCAGGTGATTTAATTGAATAACGAACTCCTGGATACCGATAAGAGTTCTGGATTACTTGTGCAATTCACCTGGATTGACTTTCATAGATTAAACAAATGTTTTACTATGGCGGACATGATCTACGTTGTCTAAGAGACAATTAAATCATCATAATACGTGCAGTCTTTGTCTGGAAGATTACGAAAGCAGATCATATACTAGTGCATCACCCGATATGTCGTTAGGCCGTAGGTGCCACTGGGCTCGGTAATTTTTAGTCCAGCCACTGCCCTGGATGAAGAATCGGCAATGCGATTACCTTTTCTCTTGTAATACTGTTATCTGCCGAGGCGTAAGCTAAATCTTGGTGGCACTCCAGTACTAGCCCTGATGTAACACGTTGTCTCTTCAAGGCTTATAGGGCTTGTCCACTCTCTGATATTTGTTACCAACCTAAATTTAGGCACTTATGTAAAATTCCTAGTCATATTTTGTAAGTGAAAGATTGCGAAAAACGATGAACCGATTTTTCCAAAATCATAGGGCATTCGGTTTCCAAGATATTGTACCTTGTTAGCCTCATTGAATAGCCTGGTACAACTAAGGTCTGATCAGCTGCCTGAATGCTTCTTTGCTATAATCTGAGATTCTTGCATTCAAGGAAAACGTTGTTTTTGGAACTTTAGTTCTTTACGTCAGGTTATGTTTGAGCGACCAGAGGTCGCGACGCAAAAGATCTGACCGTTACGCGTTACGTTACGCTACGTTATGTTACGTTGCTCCGTTATGTGCCTTGCTTGCGTGCTTGTGCTCTCTCCTTAGTCTCTCTCCCGTTTACGAAGCAGCGATTCATATGCTCTGGCCGGGATTCGAACCCGGGCCACCCGCGTAGAATGCGAGCATTCTACCACTGAACCACCGATGCTATATTAAAATTCTATGCAAAGCTGGTATTCGCAGTGCAGGTGATGTACTTGAATTTGTTCGGATAAATTTTTACTATTATTTCCATAATTTTTTTTGCGCGATTAAGGGGTCTAGCACATTTACTTTTCGAAATACAGGGTGTTGAAATTTTGAAAACTTGAATGCTTCAATTCGATAACTTTAAAATGGATGGATAAATTGATTTGACATTTGGCAGGTTGTTTTTAAATGTAATTTGTGCAAGTAGTGTGGATATGATGGCCATATCGCACGAGGACGAAGTGCTCAATCGTTAAAGTGCTATATGGACAATCCACACGAGTCGAGCAGCATATTTTTTCTACGATCCATTTAAGAAAAAATCTAGAAAATAAAAATTTCTATAATCTGTAATATAACTTCAAATTAAAAATTTAACAATTCAATTTTATGTTTCCACTAATTTTGTGGTAAACGTACAGTTCTTGAATGTCCAATTTGTATAATGCTACGGTTCCCTTTTTTAAATATACGATGCTGTTATAAGTAGATGTTGCCAGTCGGACTCCCTCATGAAGGGTACCGTACCATTATCTATAACATTGATTCCCAAAGTGGTCCAGGTGGACCCCCAGGGGTCCACGGGAGCCCGATAGGGGTCTACGCTGGCGTGGAAAAAAAATGGGGGTCCAAAACTCGTTAACGGGGGTCTATAAAAATGTATTAGGTGACCCGACTTGACTTCTCCTATGAATATAGGGAGACAATAATATAGGCAGACAATATTATAAGAAGCTTGACTTCTCCTATGAATATAGGAAGACAATATTATAAGAAGCTCAGCAATTGTTTTTGTAAGAACTTGCATATTCCATATTCAGAAAGAGCGTGTCCAGACTCGCCGATGCCGCGCCGCCCGCCCGCCTAGTTAAAGTCGTATCTGAACTTTCATGAACAAAATTTTGATTATATTGCGACTGTTTTTAAAATAATAATCATTACTAGTTTTGATGTTCAATTTTGATTCTACTAAGACTGTTATAACAACATAATTAAAAGTGTAGTAATTTTTGTGTTTGAATAAATAGCTACAAAACAAGAAAATATTTATTTTACTTTTTACCACTCCGAAGTGGGAGCTTATTGGTTTCTTGTACTGTGAGTCAATCTTAGAATACAAAAAAGTAAAGTAGGAATCCAACTGTTGGATGAAGACGCTTTTTGGACTGGCCTTGAAACTTAGCTTAAATGACAATACTCACAGCATAATCAAAGCAATATAGATTCTCACCTTTTTTTCGAAAACTTTTAACTCATAGTTGATTGAAAAATAGCCACAACACAGATTTACATAGACATATACTTTTTTTTGGAAGTAAGTTAGTAAATGTAATAGCTGCAGGGGGTCCACCAGATCCAGCAAAATGTTTAAAGTGATCTATGAGAAAAAAAAGTATGGGAACCTCTGATCTATAATAATGAATATTCTGCTAAATATTTCAAACGTCTACCTGTTGTCGTTATTAATAACAAGCAGAATAAATATTTTAAAATAAAATTAACAATAAAAAAAAACTTCCTCACGGGGAATCTAACCCGGGTCTACTGCGTGAGAGTCTGGTATGCTTACTACTCGACCACCAAAGAATATGCAAATCGTTTATCTATAACGTCATATGTATTACATAATTTTTGCTTAAAAGGAACTAAAGTTCCTACCGTGTGTCCCGCGATACGTTCTACCTTTTTCTTTTGGTTTTAAGGCATAGCCAGACACTAAGTTGGTGAAATTTTCGAACGTTTTTAACCTGTTACAGACAATATTAAAATTAAAAACAAACGTGCCAATGTTTTTACGCCCATTTTCCCTATCTAACTATCTAACAAGAATGTTCCAAAGAGTAGCTTTCCTAACACAAAGGATTAAGTTTCAAAGGTCTCTCTCTTCTCGCCCAGGGGTCTGTCAGGGCATTTTTTGTAACAACAAATACAAGGTAGACCACGGTTAAGTGAGGTAAATAATACAGTAATATTTGTCTCAGTAACAAAACTCATAAGGCGAATATTTTTTTTTTATTTGTAGATAATAAATTTATTATATATACTTCGAACGAAATATTTGTTTTGAAGCATTTTCCCATCTTTGATTTTTGTAAAGACTATTGAAATTTGTAATCTCATTTTGGACAAAAAAAAACAACAATCATATTCCGCAACGAGCTGTATTTGTTTTGGCTCGCTCCTAATTTACATGGTACGTGTACAAACTTTAATTTTTCCCACTTTGAACTTTTCACGAATGAATCATTAAAACTGGGATAATTCCGTTCTTTCGATATCGAGTTCTCTCTTCCCACAAACATCGATATTCCATTAGATGCATTTACATACCATTAAAACTCCCTGTGTGTACATTGTAACAACCGAATATTGGATTTTGTATTTTGATTGGTTCATTATGCGAGCATAGTTGCCTCGAATATATCTTTCGTCTTTGTGTCTTGGAAATAATTCTAAATCCAAAGTAATTGGATATATTAGACTCCATATTTTTACTTTGAAGTTATTATCCACTTTTCGGCTTTTCTATTTGTTCAAACCTCAAGTTCCGTTATAGTGATTTGAGTTTTCTTTGAGAGGTTTGATCAAATTCAATCACATTTATTCCAATTTTTATTCTTCGACAAAACATTCCATGGTTATTTCCTGTTAACCTAACAGGTCCTCTGGTTTTATATTTTTCCGATACGCTAGGAAAGTTGTTGAGAGCTTCAGGCAGTACGTTCATCTATAAACCAATTGGATAACTTCTGATGATGTTTAAAGCAAAATTATTCGATATGAGGATCAACCTCTCCAGTATCCATACTTTGGTAAACATCTGGACATGATGTGTTTAATAGTACTGAGGGCTGGGGCTTCATTTAAAAGAAAAAGTGAGGCGCGAACCCATATAAAATTTTTGAATATCATATCTTAAGAATTAGTGGAATAACTTTCTATCAAAACATATCAAAAACAATAAAATAATACTATAGAATAATAACATGAAAAGGCTGAAGGTACATAACAATATAGGCAACAATTCACGACAAAGTGTACAACACATTGCATAGTTACAACATCTTGTTATTCGTGCTATCCACTCGTTTGGAAGGAACTAAAAACATGGTATAGTTGAAATAATACCCTTCTTGGTGTGCGTCATCGATTGTTAATGTATTTCTAACACATTACGTAGGAAGAAATGGAAAAGAAGGCAGGTCTGTCATTAATCCTAATCAAAATATCACAATAATGAACCGTTTAAATGTATTACAAACGTTAACACTAATATTTGACTTACAAAAATTTGATTGGTTGATGTTTAGATTACGCTCAAGCTCAACCTATTAATCGACAGTTTAAAATACTATGAAGGCGTTACTCTCGTAGCGGCAATAAGTCTTGCGTCTTTTTCTGCTGTCACACTGACAGTTCTTGACAGGTCTGTACTTTGTTGTTCACGGTCAATTATTATTTATGAAAAGTGAATATTAATCTTATTGTTTTATTTATATGAATAATACAAAAATATGCATGAATACACGGAAAAACATCAGAATTTTGAAAGTTCTCAAGTATTTTCAGTTGGAAAAAGAAGCTGGTAATTATTAATTTCATAGCCTTCTCGAATTTGGCTAAATACAATCCTGATGATCTTATTTATCAAATTTAAGGTTAGCTATATGTCAAAATAGCAAATAAAATAAACGACATGCCGAAAACCTGGATATACGTCACAATCGACGACGCACACCAAGAAGGGTATTATTTTAACTATATGACCTTGACCATATGTTTGCCAATTTATAAATACTCACGAGGTTCATACTTATTAGGTCAGGGAACGGGCGACGACCCAACACTGTAGTGAAACGCGTTTGATGCGATAATTACAGTCAAGCAAGGTCGAACATGGTTAGTACTTGGATGGGTGACCATGCTAGGGAAAACCATCGTATAGGGCCCGTAAAACCTGCAGCGGACTAGCATATCACAGCTCGCAGACATTATACCAATGAGCACGAGGTACAATGTATATATGCCGTCTTTCGGAGGAGACGTAAATCCGAAGTCACGAGTCCATGGATGTTGGGCTCGTTAAAGAACGCTACCACTAAAATAACGCATAGAAAATCGGAAACCGACCCAAGGCCGACCAGAGGAGGAGACAGAGCGGACAAAATCCCCGGGGTCCTGGACCCGAAGGGACCCGGCATCCGGGCTGTACGCCATATAATAGTAGATAGAGTACTCCTGTTTATGAAATATACAAAAATCCGATTTTCTGTTGAATTGGTGTGGGTGGGGGCCCGATGAGCATTTATCCCCGGGGTCCTGCCCAGCTCTGGACGGCACTGAACCGACCACGAAAAGGTGCCAGGAAGAAACCTATTGCAGTAGGTGCATTGAGTGAGTGCAAACAAAAAAACCTCAATAACTTTTTTGCGTACGACTAGTCACTAATTTATCAACAACTAAAATGCAAAATAGCAAGAAGCTAATTTTTTTCGAAAAATGCTCCCTTCTACGGGCGATTTAAATTCGAAAAAATCTTCCAGAATCGTAATTCACGAAGAAACATTCTCGACTTGCACCAAAGCTTTTCGAACTTTTCGCGTCCCAAATTATATCTTTTGAACTTGTTAAGAATTACTTAAGGATTTTCTGTGAAACTTTTTGACAAATTTTGACCTTTGTGCATAAAAAACAATTTATCACTTTCTGAAGGAGGGTGCACCGCTGGCCTATATATCGACTAATCTTGGTTTATTATTCAATTAGTCTTTAGATGAACCTACCACCTCAAAGAAAACTCCAAATATATATAAATTATTATGTAATACCATCTAATACTATTATGTATATGTATTAACAAAAATTGCATCAATAACTATCTTCAGAATTCATTTGTATTTTAATACTTTTCCACGTTAGTGAAATATCAAATACCAAATAAAAGAGTGCTAGTTCTAATTGGTCGCTATTTTTTCAAATAAGTTTGTTCCCAGCCGCTAAGTGGCGCTGAGATTCAGGTTCCGAGCTCAACATTAAAAAGTACCATCTATTCGTATATAAGCAAAAACTTTGAAAAATTGTTCGAAACTAAATTTTTACCCAGCCTAGAGAAATCCAGTTCAATTAGGTATCACACTAGTTTTTATGCATGATTGGAAAATCCATTTACATGTTCTATACCTTGTTTTCAAACTAGGAGGAGCATTTTAAGAAACCTCACACCACTAAAAGTTACTGTTCCGAAAGGTTCGTGCTCAAACTTTTCGAACTAATTGACAGTTACGTGACATACGTATTATATTGCTCGTAGGTGTTGTGTCCAATGAGGGATCGATGCAAGTCTACAATTTGAATCATCATTGGCCATGGCGAAAATGGTAACCGAATGTCATATTATTGTGAACAAAATGTAAGGTTATCACCACAGAATACACCATCCCAAGAAGAAACAAAGCTTGTGCTATTTTACAATTCATTTTCTGAGTGCGCATGTCTGACAGTCGCCATTTTAAGCCCGTTATCTGTCAATGACGTGATTTTATTGTTTACCAAAGAATTTTCTTTGTTGTAAGCTTTTTGATTATTCAAATATTTTTTGTGTTTTGAACGATATAATTTGTTTACAAAATTATATTTATTAGTTATGGCGCCAAAAACTTGTGTAATATTCGTGGCTGTCATTCTAGTGATGGATGATGATAATTAAAAAACACAACTTAACTTCGATATTTATGGAGAAAAGTTTACTGTCGCTTCTTTTTTATAACTTCGTTGTCACAGATATCAGTACATTTTCTCTGGGTGTAAAATTCAATTCAGAATCTGGTGAAGTGTAACTTTTGAATATATAAATATTAAAAATTTTATATTCAATCACATACTTATTGTAATTTTATGTCATCATTTACTGAAATTCTTTCTATTGTAAACTAATATTATAAATATACGAGTATAATCTATTATAATTGTATTGGTTTTTAGACTCACCCTATCCTACATATAGTGCTATATAAATACATACTTACACATATAATTTCGATAACAATATGGAAAATAAGAATCATTTGTTTAAACAATAACTCATTTTCTTAAATAATCTACTCCAAAAACAGAAGCTAAAACTTATATTTATGATATTTCCCACAATATTTGTTAAGCTGTTAAATTAACATAAACAATTCATAAATTGAGTTGAACAATTAAAAATTTGTCGAAACAAGTCATAAAAATAAACAATAATTATTATTTGAGATTCTCTGGTTTTACTTTTTTGCATGTAGTTAACTTTTAATTTACATTTTTGGAACAATTTTCTCAGTGTAACTTGATCCGTTATCTGTCAACGTCAGTTTGAAGGTCACGAAATTTTGCCTCCAAACATCAAAGGATTTACGCCGGCTTTCGTTTCTTGTTTGGCTGGTGTATTCTGTGTTATCACAAGTAATTCATGTCAAATTGAATTATATAAATATGTATAAAAAAGCTACAATATGATTAAATTATTTTCTATTCACATTCAAGGTAGAAGTCAACAGAAGTTTTGATATCGAGAAATACCATAATAATGTACTGTTATATTAGACCAGTGCCGAAGCCTTCAAAAATAGTAAAATGTGAAAAAAAATAATAGTAGCTTATCTCGATTTCCGGCAAAACTACAAGTCCGACGTAAAAAAGTTGAATGGCATAGTTGTGAGTAATAAAAAGCTGTACAACTTTTGTATCCACAATTTTTTCACATAACCTAAAATTTATGTGAAAAACTCAAATAACCAAGTTTTTGGTTTTTAATTTTTATCTTTTCCAAAAAAAAAGTATTTTTCCTACGAAATTTCGTGAAAACTTACCTTATCATGTCCCAAATACACTGTAATTTATTTGATTTGAAATACTCAAATCAATGTAACATGGAATCTTACGTTTTTTTGTAATTGTGTAAATTAAAAAAAAATAGCTCAAAATTGTACATAGTGATTAAGAAAAAACTTTATATTTTTTTTTTCAGACTATCAGAAAGTAGAGATTCCAACGAACAAAAAGCTCACCGACTTTTTGAAAAAAGTTGATATTTTGACGCGAGAATTTTCGGTTGAAAATTAGGGTGCTTTTTTCAATTTATTTTTTCAAAATAGGGTGAAAAAAAAGTATTTCAAATCAAATAAATTACAGTGTATTTGGGACATAATAAGGTAAGTTTTCACGAAATTTCGTGAAAAAATACTTTTTTGGAAAAAGATAAAAATACAAAACCAAAAACTTGGTAATTTGAGTTTTTCACATAAATTTTGAGGTTATGTGTAAAAATTGTGAATACAAAAGTTGTAGACCTTTTTATTACTCACAACTTTGCCTCTTAACTTTTTCACGTGGGACTTGTAGTTTTGCCGGAAATCAAGATAAACTATTTTTTACCCTTAAAAACTCACCCCCTCCCACTTCCCGAACTCGGATCCCCCGTAATTTATTTTTTTCTCCAATTATATCATATTCCCCTTCTTTTCTAATGGGTTTTATCCTACTATTATTTTTTTTTTCAAAAATTATCAACCCTGGTCTATATGAGTAAGACTTGATGTAGAAATATCTACAATAATAAAATTTTACTTGGAAATTTACATATAATTAACAATAAAAAACAATCATAGATTTTGTTTATCAAACTGAATATGTAATAAGAATAGCACTTAACTTAGTTGGAATATAATACTTAGTTGGAAATAAAACAACAAACGTGAAAAATATGTACCTGATAAAGATGGAGGTTATGATATTTTCATATAAACACAAAACTGACAAATATCGTTGTTAGTTGTTTCAAAAAAGCTGTGTGAAACGGGCGGCAATTTAACCAATCACTAGGCTGCAGAAATGCCAACTTAAAATCAAATCGCTCCTCTTAGTTTAAAAACAAGGTATAGTTGGACTGAAACGAAATTACTAGATTGGGGCGAGTCTGAAAATATTGTTACGTCGGTCCTGCACTGAGGGTATGTGCAGATCCATAAAAAAAAGAAGAAGGCCTAGGTCTGGAATCATCTATATCCGTCATCGTAAAGTCTAGAAATGTCATCGTAAAGTCGAGAACTGTCAGGAACAAGTGAAGAGATGGTGAAGAGTATAAAAAGCCGGACAATCAAGAGACAAAAATGATTTTATTTGAATTGTGGAAGTTAATAAGGAAAGTTTGAGAAAATAAAAGGAGTAACATTGGTGACAGCGCTGTATCTTCATGAAAGTCTATTGCATCGAAGATGGGAAAGCCCCCGATGGAGTACCAATTGGTACTGTATCTTCTAAAGCAGTCTTTCCCAACGTGGGCGATAACGCCCCCTTGTGGGCGCTGCAGGCCTAAAGGGGGGCGGTAAGAGACCCAGAAAAAAAAGGGGGCGTTGTG
Organism: Galerucella calmariensis; assembly: GCA_910591675.1. Taxonomy (NCBI): domain Eukaryota; kingdom Metazoa; phylum Arthropoda; class Insecta; order Coleoptera; family Chrysomelidae; genus Galerucella; species Galerucella calmariensis. The sequence goes on along the minus strand of CAJUYG010005027.1, from coordinate 1,002 downwards.
TAGGGCTTTGGGGTCGATTTATAATTTCATCTACCTAGCTAGGAACACTCTTAGACACCGACTGAGCTCTCGACTCTCGACTACATCTTGTGAACATCAACTAATATTAATTAAGATATAGCTCAAACTCGGTTCGATATAATAGACCGCGGGCAATCATGTTTTAACAAGTTTTTGTTAAATAATCCGATTTGTACATTCCTGTATCAATCGGCTGGTTCTATAATACTTGTTCTTGCTTGTCGAGTACGATTGGGCGTCGAATGAGATAAACGAGTTTATGCGCGTTTGTCTTATTCCTGTTGGTGCGTGCTGCTTATGCAATCCTATATAAACGACGTAAATTTATTTTATTTTCATTTGCGGTTACGCGCATAATAGATATAAGCAGTACTTGATTTCAACACTTACGTATTTCTCAAAACAAAACAATGTCGGAAGTAAAAAAAGAAGAGACGGCAATACTCTGCGGGATATATTAAATTCGGATTTATTGAAAATCCCACAAACCCGTCGTCGCCTTTGTGTCTTCTATGTCTAAAAAATTTTGGAACGAAGCAATGAAGCCTTCAAGACTGCAAGATCATTTGAATAAAATACAACCAGATAAGAAAGACAAGAATGTAGCATATTTTCAAGACCTAGAGAAGAAGCATAATACTCAGCCAAGTGTATCAAAACTATTTTCGGCGGCTGCTAAGCAAGATGACGACGGACAATATCTCTTTGTTAATTGCTCAAAAAGGCAAACCACACAACATCGGAGAAGAGTTAATTTTGCCAGCAATAAAGGAAGTAATAACTACTGTGCTTCATATACCGGCCGCAGATATTATCCGAAAAATTCCTTTGAGTAATAATTCTGTGCAAAGACGAATTGATGAAATGGCTGAAAACATTGAAGAATCATTGTGCAATCATCTGAGGACTAGTCAATTCTCAATTCAGCTCGATAAGTCCACTTTACCAACTAATGAAGCGTTGTTGCTATCTTACGTGAGG
>CAJUYG010005026.1:0-14929 GCA_910591675.1 Galerucella calmariensis | reverse complement strand
ATTATCGAACACCTTTAATAGTATATTAAAGTATAAGTGGATATTAAGGTCTTTAAAACACGCGCGATTTTTGGAGCACGACGGCGACGCCGAAATAGAGCAAGTGTTTTAAAGACCAGTTATCCACGAATATTTTACGATATTTTTTTTATTGGTGCACTTTGAAATTATAAATACCGGTCTATAACTACTACAACAACAAGAAATGGAAATCATAGATGGAAACGTCAACTAAATGTCAAATGGTTGAATTCGTGACGTATATGATGTACACCTTGCGTTGTCATGGAAATGAGAAAAGCATAAACTAATTTGTATTTTGATAGAAGTTCAACCTTATTGAGTTCTGTGAATGTCAATAGTATTAATTTAAATACCATTTCCTATATAAGATTTGAAAAATGGAAGTATTAATATTTCAAACAATACCAACGGCACTTTCCATTTTAATTTATAAATTTGACATTGTTAAATATCGTTCGAATAAAAGTTTTGACGTTACAAACTACTCCTGTCAGATCAATGAAAAAAAAATTGACATTTAGACGTGATTTAGACCATTTTTTTTTCCATTTTGGGAGCCGTTCAGATGCCGGGAGCACTGCAGCCTATTGGCTTATTGTACTCTGCTTGTATTTAGTCCACCCATCCAGTTATCCCCGTACCTTCGAGTAGACGGTATAGGTCCATTGGATGTGTGCCATATACTTCAGGTGTCACATTGGCCTCTCCGAAGATTGCCCGTCTCCTCGAGTGCAGTGCCTCACAGTCAGACAAGATATGGGTCACGGTCTCGATCTCCATGCCACATAGTCTGCAGCTGAGGTCCCCGTTATATAACCCTATTTTATGCAGGTGATCTTTTAACGGGGTATGACCCGTTAGATAACCTGTAATAATTCTTAGCTTATTCCTGCTGATATTCAGTAGTTCTTTGGCCCGTTTTGCACATGTGTCACCTATGAAGGTTTTGCTGTGTACCTGTTTCGGAGTGTTCCTCCAATGAAGTCTATGTTGGCTTTGTACCCATTTTTGTATTTGCGCTCGGACTACCTTTTTTTTATAGCATAAAAACAATTTCACCAAAATTCAAATTATATTTTAAACTGATCAAGAAATATAAATGTCACTTTTGACATTTCGTTCTTTCCGAAGAAATTTAAATCATTTTATTCGAAATTTAATACGATCGCGCAAAAAATGGTATAAGCATCTCGAACGTTAATGGTAATACCGATCTCCAGCAAAATTGGAGGCTTCGCTACGCTCAGACTCCAAACATTGCTGTCGACCGGTAAACAACCCTTACCGTTCTTAATACTTGATATACTATTAAGCAATAATCAAATTTTTTAAATCAATAAATAAATACACATATATTAATACAGGGTGGGGCACTATGAACGAACTATTCTCTGGCGTCTTAACGGCAAATATAATTAGAAAAAATAAGACGTAGAATTAAGTATATTACTTAGGACTATAATTTAATAAAATTCTGATCTAAGAGACCTTTAATTTATCGATAATAAATCATACAACAAAGCACTTACTGTCAAAATAATAAATTTTAAATTTTTAAAATCTTTCCATCGGAGTATCATGTCATGGGTAACTAGATATCAGCAAATAATTGAGTATTAAAAAACAAATTTAAAATTTCTCGAGAACTATCAGAGTTCGGCGGCCTCGAATTGCGGACCGATTACCTGATTTTAATAATTCCGTACTTGAACTGCGGACCAAACCAAGAAGACCCCTCTTTTAAAAACCATGAATTGCGGACTAAGCCTTCCTCACAAATACGTACATCAAATTGCTATACACTCAAATCTATTACGGAAAATGAGGATGCAGCCTTCCTCACAAATACGTACATTAAACTACTACATACTCAAACCTATTACGTAAAACGAGGATGCAGCCTTCCTCACAAATACGTACATCAAACTACTACACACTCAAATCTATCATAGAAAACAAGGATGCAGCCCTTCTCTTTCGACTTGGTCCGCAATTCATGGGTCATTAAAAACACATGACAAATTTTGAAAATCATTTATGGTTTTTGGTCCGCAGTTCATGTACGCCCTCAGAGTTAGATATAGGCAACCCTAATACCAACTGAAAGGTAATAAATTCCCACGTTTAACAGACCCAACAGATACTGGGTGTTCCATTTAAATTAAGCCAGAAATTCATGTATTAAATGGTTAGTGTTATACTGTCATATTAAAAACACCCTGTATATGATAGCATACCAGTAAATATTGTAAACTGAGTGTTAAAAGCTTCTAGTGGGATGGTGTAAAGCAAATGTAGTTATTCGTTTTTATTTTGAAGTTATTGTATTTTTTCGGAAGGTCTACAAATTATGTATAATCGATTTATCCTGGAAACTGAACTAGATAGGTATAGGGAAATGTTAATGAACTTACATTATTTTTAATAGTACAATTCAAAAATGTGATAAAATACAGGGTGTTCCATTTAAGGGAACCTAACTTTGATACGGCACGCTTTTTTGGAGCACCCTGTATATTCCAAAATATTTTTAAATTGTAGTCCTAAGTGATCTACATAATTCTACGTCTTATTTTTTCTAATTTTATTTGCCGTTAAGACGCCAGAGAATAGTTCGTTCATAGTGCCCCACCCTGTATGTGTGTTTATTTTAAAACGCAGGAAAAATATTAAAGAAAATTCCTGAGATTATTCAAGACCTCCCAAGGTTCCATTATCAAAAAACATTACAAACAGATTAATGAAATAGTCTCAAAATCTTGTGGAAAAAAATTTTGCCGCTTTTTTTAATATTTTTGTTAAGTACGAGCGAGCTGCAAGTCACATGTAATGATATGGGTCTTCCCATTGTGAGGAACTGTAAATCATTGGAAAATGTCAATTTTTTGCCGAGTTATGGAATAATTCGTCCGCCCTCTTACAAGTTAATGCATAGACAGCAGAATTCCTACAGGCAGAGCAGCAGCTGAAATGAGGAGACATTTAGGTCTCATTATCTCGATAACCATCGAATTTTAGAAAACAATGATAGTGACCATTTTTGTAGATAATAAGACGGTCTTCATTTTTTATCGAATGACAAATTCTCTAATTCGCATATTTAGCCATAATATATTAGCAAGAAACCCGTTTTCCAGGGTTTTGGGGGTCATTTTTCCCCTTTTCGAAAACTTAATCGCATTAAGTTTTTTCTCGTTTAAAAATATTTGCCGTGACCTACAAATTGAGCCCAAAGTGAAGTCCTCACCGACTTTTCAGGAGCTTTCGATATTTTAAGGTCTTCAGTTACTGGATTAATATGCGTTTTGTCCACTGTTTTCAAATTTTTCTCTATACTCTTCGTTACTTATTATAATTTCATAATTTCGAAATTTTGATTTACATTCCAACTACTATGGACTTCAATATTTATGTACTATAAGATATTTTGTAACATGAAAGCCGCCTTTTTTCCAAAATGTAAAACATCATAAAAAAAATGTCAATGGGCTATATAATAAATTTTCATTCACCTAATAAATGCTAACCATCTGACACAACAAAATGTCTACAAACACAAGAGGCCCGAAAATCAAACAAAAAACGAACCGCAATAAAAAATAAAACAAAAAAAATTACCGCTCGCTCCCCCGACTATAAAAAATCTCGTATTACAAAATTCCGAAAACGAGCATTTCTGCCGCATTTAATTATATTATGACGATGACAGTCGTCTGTCTCTCTCTCTCTCTCGTTGCTGGCTGGATTCCGGGGAGACGTTTAAAATTCAGACAACTGTCGGTTTCCAACTAAAGAAACTACAAAATGTTTACATCAGGTAAAGGTCTCTCACAAGAAAACAGGTAAAATGGCTTCATATTATTCTTACTTGGATTGGACTACTGCTCGCTTCTGGTACAGTGGCGTTGTTAGATTATTCTTCGGTTTAACTCATTTATGCTTTTATCATTGTTGTCTATACTATTTATTTATCACAAAAACATATTTTTCAATTAGAATTAGTTCGTACAACAAAGAGAATATGTTCAATACTTGGAAGAAGCCTGGTTAAACGTGTGATATGTAAATTACAAAATAGTATATTAGACACCAAGGTGGTTAAGACCATTATTGTTGAACGAGCATCAAGATTATTTCTTCCCCGAGCGGAATAAGGTGCTGTTACGCTTCGTTTTCTTCTTATAATCAGTCCTATATAAGTATCGAGGAAGCTTGGTAGGCAACCATATTTTCGACCTTTTACAGCTCGATTATTCGTGTTTGTGGTGGGGCTTAAGTTGATAATCGACAGTTGAGGAAGGTTATACGTAGGAGTTCTTTGGGCTCTTCCATTTTTACCTGTTGGAGGAATAAGTCGTTTGAATAAAAGTGTTGATCCTGTGCATTGTGGCGTTGTTGGAGTGTGGAGTAGTTAAGCCATCCTTAGAAGGGGAGTAAGCCAGGACAACTAATTAATTTTTTTTGGGTTCGATGTTGAAGATTTTGGAAAGAATAATCGACTCAAAAACCGTTTATACGGATTAAAATAAACGAAGGACTTCCATTCCGCCATATTGGATAAGCGACCCTCACAAGAACACGAGGTAATTACTTTCATTTCGATGTATGTTTCTTGACGAACTTTTCGTTTTGTTTCAGGGGCTCAAGTTCTGAAAAACGTGATGCTACTTTAATTTTTCTATTTTAGGGTTCTAGTACGGGGTGATTTCTTCAATAGAAATACAATTTGTTGGAGTATTTTTTTGCTGTGTTGCATTCCGGCCGGTGGCCGTTTGTTTCCGTTACTGAGGGGCTCTTCTGAAGTCTCTCCAGGGGTTTTTCTTCCTCTTTCGCAACGTGACGTCATCGTTTTCACCGAAAGAGGAATTGCCTTTCCTTTGACTGGACCACATTGCCGGCCGATTGACGCGCCCTTGTACCTGTAGTAAAATGGGAGCAGGTTTTATTTTTCCTTATATTATTAAATGATAACGGGTTAAATTTTTGACTCTTTAATTTCGAAGATTACTTTAACTTTCGTTTCAATTTAAGTTGTAATTATAAGAAAATTAGGTAAGCGTCTTGGCCAAGATTTTATAAGCATATAAGTATATTTTTTTCATATATATTATTTAAGGTACGAATTTTGGTACCAAGATTTTTTTTCATAAGAATACTTCCGGTAACAAATCGGATTGAAATTGATTTTATTTTTATGCAGAGCTATTCCAATGTACCTAGATTGAACTTTTATATTAAATAGCTGATAGGGTTTTATTGTAAAATAGATTATTCAACGACTCTATTCCTATCAGTATAGTAATGTAATACTTATTTTAGCAAGACACACGATTATAGTTTTTTTTCTTTTGAGGAATGTCTATTTTTTTTCTTTTCCCTATTTTTCTGATTTTTCAAGGGAAAGTGTACATATCAGATCGAGGCTTGGGTAAAAAATCAGATGGCGCCCTAAGTAAGACCTTTTTTTTAAAGATTAATTCAAATTTTATAGTGAACCACACCCGTCTTCACTGTAAGCTAGCCGGAGCCTAAGGTTGTCACCAGACAGCCGAAAGAAAAATTGTAACAGTGCGAGGCTTATAAACGTCTTCAACACCATGGTGTATATACAATTTTTTCCACTACCAGCCAAATTTAAGACAAAAATAATTCACAAACGCACCACGAGAAGTGTTTGCCCAGTAGTCTGACAGACAAGTACAGGGTTATTCATTATAAATTACCCACCCCCTATCATCGTTATTATTACTTTAAAAAAAAAAAGTCTTATACAGTTCGTTCGGTGAATCTTTTCCCATGTATGAAATTATTCGCATACTACTTTTTATAGTACGTCTCTTTTCTACTCACAGAATCTGAACCGCCGAAATGAAACCGTTTGTTCCATTGCAACATAATATAACAAACAGAGATAGCCATAATGATGAATGTCGGCGATAAGTTTAACGCGAATTTGTACCTTGACAGACCAAAGACTTTGTTTACATTTTTTTTTATTGAGAAAAATTAGTCGCATCCACCAAAAGGTTATTAGCGACTGAACAATATCGGAACTATACAGTAATTGCAACTTAATAATTAAGCACGTACAAAATTTGGAACAGTATATCAATCATATTGAACTAAATTACTGAATACAATTTAAAACATCGATATCTTTAAGGAAGTTTATTAGCCTGTCTATTTGGAGAAATGTTCACCAAGCAACTCTTTCAGGTTAATAGGGATATCATGTGTTTTGCGTTGCAGATTATATTTGCTGCAATCAGTTAATATGTGTTTCACAGATAATATTTCGTCACATGTATCGCATTTGGGACGTTCTGTTTTGGTCATTAGAAATGAATGAGTTAACCTAGTGTGTCCCAGTCGTAATCGTGGAAGAGTCACCTGATTAAGTCGACTTAGATGGTTACCTCTCCAAGGCGTAACGACCGATTTTACACTTTTACATTTTTATTTCACATTTTTACTCATTTTTTTGCCCCTAGCATATAAATTTAATTAAAAAGCAGTTGTTATAACGACTTACTTACACCCGAGTGTTCGAATTATTGTGGTAAGTAAAGATTATTTATCTATTTATTATTTATTTACTTCGCAATGAAAACTAACCTTAAATTGACATTACATCATGGTTATGGATAGAATTCCATCAAACTGAATTGTATGAAACATATTTGGGAAAATTGCAAGTCATATTACAATAAATATATTGGTAAAGATAAGTATTCAGATAGCTCTGTTATAAATTTGTGGAAAGAGGCACTGCGACAATGTCATCTACAAATTTAGGAAAAATGTGTTAGGCATACTCATGAGATTAAATAAAAGTGGTATGTCCCAGAGCAAAATATAGTTGATATTAGCATTCAACCAATTACCATAGATATAAATACTGGTGATAGCTCTGATTCTATGAGGAAAATTAAATTAAATTTATTGTATATATTTATGAGTCTTGAATATACATATTTAAAATATTTATTATTTATTTTCACAACCCAAAAGATTTCTATTTTTCATTGTTGAGCCGTATGGGTGGGACGGCCCAATAGTAATGGTTGCTAGCCATAACACTAAAAAGGCTATGCTGATTTACAAAGTTTCCACTGACGAAATTTTTATTAATTCTAACTCTTATGCAAGTAAATTTGCGGAATAACCCTATAAAATTCTGGAATTCTAACAGTTTTTTCAAACTAAAGGTTTAGGTAGCATATCGCTAAATGGCTGTGAAATATTTATAAATATCTAGCTTCAATAATAAATAACGCACACCGTCATTTTAGCCACATCCTAATTGAAACATCAATCTACGACCTACGTGTAATTTAATGTACTGAATTTTCTTAATATTCCATCAAAAGTTCAGTAGCGTGCAAATTTTAGGGGATACATAAAAAAATAATAGTTCCGTTTTAAATGGGACACCCTGTATATTTTCACATTTTTGGAATGGTCTTTTTTTCTGATTTCAAAAATATATAATATGTTACCTCTACCTTGTACCGTTTTTGAGTTGTGAAATGTTGTAAATCATAGTTTATGTGAACACTGTAAATATGAAAAAGATAATATATTAAAGTAAGCTATGAAAATGACAACAAATATGTTTGATAAATGACATTTTTCATATAAAGTAATTGAAATGGTTCTCAATAAGTATGGCTTTACGCAACAACATTTAACAATTTTATTATTAATTAGCATTTAACAATTAACATTTATGAATTATAAGTCAAGCTACTCATTTCACTATGACTCCATTTATGCAGACAATTAACAATTATCATTTTTCATTTAACAATTACGAAGTTGGCCAACTTTTAACTTTCTTAAATTAAATGTACCGAATTTTCATCTAATGCGCAACTAGAACGCAGATCCTTACTTTTTTCATGGAAAAGCGGTTGACTTAGGGTTATGTTGTGTGTTTTTTATTTTCAAGTTGTACTAATAAAAGAAAAAAGTCTTCAATTCTACTATACAGCTTCAAAATTGTTCCAATGCACAAATAGACATGAAAATGCAGGGTTATTGTAACTAGAATCTCGGGCTTGTGCGCATGCTTACTATTTTCTCCTAATTTATAATTGTGTCTGCATAAACGATGGCAGTTTTACTAATTGTTAAATGATAAATGTTAATTGTTAAATGCTAATTGATAATTGTTAAATGTTGCTGCATAAATCCGCACTAAGAAAGAAACAGTCAAAATATATACCTATACAAAACAGAAAACAAAGATTTATTCAAGAGAATTTATAAATAATAACATATAATAAGAGATATTCGAAATATCCACCATTATTGTTGATGCATAATTGATAACACCCTCTTATATTATTTATAATAACATTGCAGATGACTTCATTATTCTCATTTAGTTTGTTAATTTCAAGTTGAATCCTCGCTTTAATCACTTGTATATTATTATTATTAATAAAATCTCTCACCTCTCTGTAAACCATTTTAATTACTTTATCTGAAAAATGTTAATTATCAGACATATTAGTTGTCATTTTCATAGCTTACTTTGATAAATTATCTTTTTCATATTTACAGTAATTACTAAAACTCAGATTTTCAACATTTCATAACTCAAAAACGGTACGAGGTAGGGGTAACATATTATATATTTTTGAAATCAGAAAAAAAAGTCCATTCCAAAAATGTGACGTATACAGGGTGTCCTATTTAAAAAAAGAACTATTATTTTTTGTATCCCATTAAATTTGCACGCTGCTGAACTTTGATAAAATATCTAGAAAATTCAGCTGTAACCCAACAACTTTTATATGAGACTTTTTTTCTAAAAGTGATAATAACGATGATAGAGGGTGAGTAATTTATAATAAATAACCCTGTACACTGTCAGTACTGTAACTTTAATAAAACTAAAGTAATTTAAATGGGGTTTGCGTAGAAATGTTGGAGAAGCTTCTAAGATCAAGAATATATAATTACAAAATTAATTTACATTCATTTTTGGATACAATGATTTTTGTATTATAAGCGAAAATAGCAATTTTTATAGATTCGGGTAGGAATCTTTTTTATTTTTTCCAAAAAAAATTTGATACTCCTGTAATATGAAGATTAATATTTAAGGAACAAAATGTATCTAGTGAAAAGGTATAAAAGATGATTAATATATAATTTTAAGATATAATTTTTTGCATACCTTTTTCCAATAAAAATATGTAAGAATTGATTTATTACCTTTTATTTATTATTTACAACTTTAACTCTTACCAAAGATTGAAAAAAAGGTAGAGCGTGTCGCGGGACACACGGTAGGAACTTTAGTTCCTTTTAAGCAAAAATTATGTAATACATCTGACGTTATAGATAAACAACTTGCATATTCCTCGGTGGTCGAGTAGCAAGCAAACCAGACTCTCACGCGGTAGACCCGGGTTCGATTCCCCGTGAAGGAGTTTTTTTTATTGTTAATTTTATTTTTAAATAATTATTCCGCTTGATATTAATAATGACAACAGGTAGACGTTTGAAATATTTAGCAGAATATTCATTATTATAGGTAATGGTACGGTACCCTTCATGAAGGAGTCCGACTGGCAACATCTACTTATAACAGCATCGTATATTTAAAAAGGGAAACCGTAGCATTATACAAATTGGCCATTCAAAAACTGTACGTTTACCACAAAAAAATTAGTGGAAACATGAAATTGAATTATTAAATCTTCAATTTGAAGTTATATTACGGTTTCTAGGAATTTTTATTTCCTAGATTTTTCTTAAGTGGGTCGTAGAAAAAATATGCTGTTCGGCTCGTGTGGATTGTCCATATCGCACTTGAACGATTGAACTTCGTCCTCGTGCGATATGGCCATCATATCTACACTAGTTGCACAAACTACTATTTCTATCAAAATATGCACTTTTACATTTAAAAACAACCTTCCAAATGTCAAATCAATTTATCCATCGATTTTGAAGTTATCAACAGTAAAAACACAAGAGCTTTTTTTTATCGGATACATTTCTCTTTGCAACGAAACAGTTTTGCCAATCAATAATATTACGAGAAAAACTGACATGATAAAATCGCGACACCGAAGGTGGAGCGATTTTATCTAATGTCAGTTTTTCGAGTTAAAGAAAAATTTATCACATAAAAGAAAAGCTCGAGTGTTTTTTGGCAAGATAAACTAACGACAGAATATATGGATGAACAACAACAATAATTATCTTTATCAACCAAACTTGCGACTCATTGTCATTGTGTTAAAGTGACGTCCGCTTAATAGATATTGAGGAAGAGGAGTTTTTATCGCGATAAAAAAGGATGCACCTTTTTTATCGATGTCAAAGTGACAATAACATTTCCAGGTATATGACAATTCAACATTGGAGTTAATTTATCGAATTAAAACATTCAAGTTTTCAAAATTTCAACACCCTGTATTTCAAAAAGTAAATGTGCTAGACCCCTTAATCCTCATATCAATTTGTCCAATTTTACGAGAGGAATCTACATGCAAACGTTGTAATTACCCTTAACGTTCGAGATGCTTACACCATTTTTTGCGCGATCGTATTGAAATAAATTCCAAATAAAATAATTTAAATTTCTTCGAAATGAACGAAATGTCAAAAGTTACATTTATACTTCTCGATCAGTTTAAAATATATTTTGCATTTTGGTGAAATTGTTTGTATTTATTACTTTTCGACGTCTGAACGGTAAGTAAATCACTTACCGACGTGTTAAATTTGGAAACCAGTAAACACAACCTACCGTCCTGACAACCGATGCTGTAAATGTGTAAATAAACAAAAAAGATCAATGGCGCAAAAAAAATCATGGAAATAATAGTAAAAATTTATCCGAACAAATTCAAGTAGATCACCAGCACTGCGAATACCAGCTTTGCATAGAATTTTAATATAGCATCGGTGGTTCAGTGGTAGAATGCTCGCCTTCCACGCGGGCGGCCCGGGTTCGATTCCCGGCCGAAGCATATGAATCGCTGCTTCGTAAACGAGAGAAAGACTCAGGAGAGAGCAGACGCACGCAAGCAAGGCATATAACGAAGCAACGTAACATAACGTAACGTAACGGTCAGATCTTTTGCGTCGCGACCCCCGGTCGCTCAAACATAACCTGACGTAAAGAACTAATGTTCCAAAAATTCTGATTAAATATTTATATTTTTTCCCGTGATTCAGCCGTGCAGCAGAGTCACGCGGATGCGTAACACATACTTAGTTTACCGAATTTTTCCCGGATGAAAAACACGCAGGAGGCCTTTGTTATTGCAAAACACTTCCCCTACACGGTGGTATTTTTTATTTTTCTCTACCTTCCTCCCAGCGGGAAATATTGAAGAATTAAAAAAAAAGTTTTTAATTTTTTTTATAATTTGGGAAATCGATAGGCTGCTAAACTTTTTTTATGTTAATCCACATACTTCAAGGTACTTATAAAAAAATCAGCCGTATTGCTAATTACTTGTACTTTTGGTCTAAAATGGCCCATAACGACTGGCCTAAAATACTTTAATTTCATTATCAAAATAGTTTTACAATTTGTGTTAAAAGTAAAAGGTACCTAGCTATTTTCCATTTTTATGTAGAATAAAAAGTACCAATTTTCAACTTATTTTTATCGTATGACTTTAAAAGGTTACATATTAGAGCATTGCACTGTTACTGTGCATCCATTATTTAGAGACTGACTTCCTACTTATTCAGCTGAATAAAAAAATGTATGTGGTAGGTACTAATAAATTATTAGGTTTTAATAACTAATATGGGATATCACGGTGTAAGCTGTTTAAAATGTCTATAGATTATATTTTTCAAATGTGAGGTCATTTTCATCGCATTAATAAAACCATAAAATGCAAATTTTATGGCTCGATGAATTAATACTTTATTTTATACCGTATATTAAATTTTTTATAAATAAAAGTACCTTATATATTTTCTACTAGAAAATTGAGGATGAAGATGTATTTAATTCAAGCCGACAACTTGAAATAAACATTAATTTTAATGACCGAATTAAGTATTTACATGTTTTTTAGAAAATAGAAAAAATGGTAGTTAATGTACCTATAAATCTTATAGTATCTTCAAAAAAATTTTAAAAACATTCTTTTCAACAAAAAAAGCCATTTGAAATTCAAACGCTAGAAATTCGCGCCAAAACGGGATTTCCCAAGGTAATGGCGGTCTGACGTCACACCGCATATGAACAGTGCAGCGCAGCTGGCAGCAGTAATGTGTTATAACTGATACGTGCGTGTTGTAATTTTATTTACGTGGTTATAAACGAAAAAGTGCGTAACAATAATTGAGTGACTAAAATTTTAAGTTTTTGAATAAAAACATAAGTGAATGGATGTACGGGCCTCAGAATAAGTGGTATTTTGTGCCCCGTTGTACAAGCACTTCTAAAAGTACACCAAACAAAACATTTGTTCGTGTGCCTCAAGAGTATGAGCGTAAAAAACGATGGTTTAAAGCAGCAAGACGTGATATGCCCAAATCCAAGAGTGAATTTTTTTGTTGTGAAGACCACTTTTAAGTAAGTTATAGGTAAATTACGTTAGGTTATGTTATCATTAATAAAATGTTTATTTAGCTGGAAGAAGACATGGAAAATTATGTACGTTTTAAATTAATGGGTGGAAAAATAATAATGAAACGGTAGGTTGTTACACATATTTTTGTGTGTCAACCAGATATCTACATCGATTAAAATTTGATATACCAATAATAGACATTTTGTCCAAGTATCATTTGAAATTAATATCGATGCCTACGTCAATTTGAAATTTTGATAATTTGGCATTATTGTTTAGAAATTTTCTAGAAGATTCTTAAAAGTTATTAAAAAATGTATTCAATTATACAACTTGAAAAAACATACTTAACAATTTACCAACAATATTGATATTATAAGTAAACAAAATATCCATATATTTTTGTTAGTATTGACTAACATCTTTATTATTGGTATCTGACAAACCAAATGTTCATTGTCAATGCCTAAGGTTGTGAGGTAGATTTCAACCTAATATGAGGCAAGTGTAAGTATTATTCTTTACATTAAATACTTACATTGCTGCTTTTGCACCTCTAATTTCAGCTGAATTAAAACATTAGTCCCTTTTTATGTAATCCATTACCATAAACATATCCGCAGAGGGTAAATTGCTCGTGGAAGCTTTAACAAAGCCTTCGGCGGTCATCCTAACTATTTACCACTAATCAAAAATACTATTTTACTAAGCAAAATAAAACAAATTATAAGATTTCGTCACAATTTCACTCCTACACAAACCTGAAACCACAAACAACAACGAAAATCGATATGACGCCAACGAACTGAGACGTATTTATATGCGAAGTGACGTCACGACCAATGAGCGGTCGTTTCGAGTTCCGTTTGAATTTCACCGTTTACCTGCTTTTTTTTACCTGAAATATTTGGTGCTGGGTGGGTTAATCGATTTTGTACGATTGTAAAACTTATCTAAGGGTTCATCCCTATGATATATATATACAGGGTGGGGCACTATGAACGAACTATTCTCTGGCGTCTTAACGGCAAATATAATTAGAAAAAATAAGACGTAGAATTATGTAGATCACTTAGGACTATAATTTAAAAATATTTTGGGATATACAGGGTGCTCCAAAAAAGCGTGCCGTATCAAAGTTAGGTTCCTTTAAATGGAACACCCTGTATTTTATCACATTTTTGAATTGTACTATTAAAAATAATGTAAGTTCATTAACATTTCCCTATACCTATCTAGTTCAGTTTCCAGGATAAATCGATTTTACATAATTTGTAGACCCTCCGAAAAAATACAATAACTTCAAAATAAAAACGAATAACCACATTTGCTTTACACCATCCCACTAGAAGCTTTTAACATTCCGTTTCCAATATTTACTGGTATGCCATCATATACAGGTTGTTTTTAATATGACAGAATAACACTAACCATTTAATACATAAATTTCTGGCTCAATTTAAATGGAACACCCTGTATCTGTTGGGTCTGTTAAACGTGGGAATTTATTACCTTTCAGTTGGTATTAGGGTTGCCTATATCTAACTCTAATAGTTCTCGAGAAATTTTAAATTTGTTTTTTTAATATTCAATTATTTGCTGACATCTAGTTAGGTAGCTATGACATGATTCTCCGATGGAAAGTTTTTAAAAATTTAAAATTGTTACGTTTGTTACGTGAAAATTTACGAAATTTTCTTCCAGTTTACGTTAAGTTTTTTTACTAATCTTATTGCAAAGTTAATCATTGAGTACACTTAATGAAATTCTGATTTAAGAGATCTTTAATTTATCAATAATAAATCATACAACAAAACACTTACTGTCAAAATAACAAATTTTGAATTTTTAAAAACTTTGCATCGGCGTATCATGTCATAGGTAACTAGATGTCAGCAAATAATTGAATATTAAAAAACAAATTTAAAATTTCTCGAGAACTATCAGAGTTAGATATAGGCAACCGTAATACCAACTGAAAGGTAATAAATTCCCACGTTTAACAGACCCAACAGATACAGGGTGTTCCATTTAAATTAAGCCAGAAATTTATGTATTAAATGCTCGATTAAATGGTTAGTGTTATACTGTCATATTAAAAACACCCTGTATATGATACCATACCAGTAAATATTGGAAACGGAATGTTAAAAGCTTCTAGTGAGATGGTGTAAAGCAAATGTGGTTATTCGTTTTTATTTTGAAGTTATTGTATTTTTTCGGAGGGTCTACAAATTATGTAAAATCGATTTATCCTGGAAACTGGATAGGTATAGGGAAATGTTAATGAACTTACATTATTTTTAATAGTACAATTCAAAAATGTGATAAAATACAGGGTG